>WOXC01010037.1:0-158430 GCA_011680675.1 Gymnobelideus leadbeateri | reverse complement strand
TTGCTTTAACCTCCCTGGATCTGGATTGTGATCTGGGGTGGAGGTCGTGGGTGGGTTTACAGCTTGCCAGAAACGGAAGCTGGCCCCCTCACACGTTTGGGGCGAAAGTTCCTGTCTGGCACCAGGCCATACGGTGGCAACAAGCCCAAAAGTCAAGTAATTAAGTGGCAACATGCCAAGGCAAAGGAAACAGAAAAATGCAACCCTAGACTCCTATTTTGGGGGCATAGAGCGGAAAAAGGACTGTGAGGTCAGAAGTCCTGCTCCAAAAGCCCCAGGGGAAAACATGAGCGGGTTGCAGGCCATAGAGGACCTTAAGAAGGACTTTAAAAATCAAATAAGAGAAGTGGAGGAAAAATTGGAAAGAGAAATGAGAAGGATGCAGGAAAAGTATGAAATGAGGGTCAACAGCCTGACTGAGGAAAACAACACCTTAAAAAATAGACTAGCTCAAATGGCAAAGGAGGCCCAAAAGGGCAATGAGGAGAAGAATGCCTTAAAAAGTCGAATTTGCCAGATGGAAAAAGAATCTCAAAAGTTCACTGAGGAGATTCATTCCTTCAGAGTTAGACTGGAGCAAATGGAAGCTAATGACTTTATGAGAAATCAAGATGCTGTTAAGCAGATCCAAACAAATGAAAGATTAGAAGGCAATGTGAAATATCTCATGAGAAAAACCACTGACCTGGAGAATAGATCCAGGAGAGACAATTTAAAAATTATTGGACTACCTGAAAGCCATGATCAAGGAAAGAACCTAGAAATCACCCTTCAAGAAATTCTCAAGGAAAACTGCCCTGATGTTTTAGATCCAGAGGGCAAAATAGAGGTTGAAAGAATCCACCGATCACCTCCTGAAAAAGATCCCAAAAAGAAAACTCCCAGGAATATTATAGCCAGGTTCCAGAATCCCCAGATCAAGGAGAAAATACTACAAGCAGCCAGGAAGAAACAATTTCAATATTGTGGAAACACAATCAGAATAGCACAGGACCTGGCAGCTTCTACACTGAGGGATGGAAGGGCATGGAATATGATATTCCAGAGGGTAAAAGAGCTGGGATTGAACCCAAGGGTCACCTACCCAGCAAAACTGAGTATTTTGTTTCAGGGGAAAATATGGTCATTCAGTGGAATAGAGGACTTTCAAGCATTTTTGAGGAAAAAACCAGAATTGAATAGAAAATTTGACATCCAGACGCAAGAAGCCAAGAGATGCCTGAGAAGGTAATCAGGGAAAAGAAATCAAAAGGAACTTATCAAAGTTGAACTATTTACATTCCTATATGGAAAAACAAACTGTGACTGATGATATCTTTCTCACTATGAAAATAATGGAAGAAAGGTGTGTGGTCATATGAATACATATGTGAATGTGTGTATATAAGTTTACAGTTATATATGGATAGAGGGCATAGGTTGAATTTGTTGGGAAGGGAGAATACTCAAGGGATGAAATTATGAGGTGAGAGAGGAAAGTGGCAAGAGGAGATGGGGAGAGACAGGGTAGGGTAAACTATCTCATGTAGAAGAAGCAAGGGGAAGTGGTTGCAAGGGAGGGGGAGAATAGGAAGGCAAAAAGGCAAAACCACATTCTCATTGAAGTTGGTTCAGGGAGAGAATGACATATATACTAAATGGGGTATCTCAACCTACAGCAGAATAGGGGGAAGGGGGATGAGAGGAAGGATGATGGATGGGAAGGCATCCTTGGGGGGAGGGGAGGCTGGAAGTACCCACTATAGAAGAGGGACAGGATCAAGTAGGGAATGGATCAGGTGGGGGGTGGGATGGGTGGGAGGGAATTATAAGGAGCCTTGTACAATATATCTACTATGATAATGTTTTGCATAGCTAGACATGTACAACATATACTGAATTACTTATCTTCCCAGAGGGAATGGGTGACAAGGGAGGAAAGAAATGGATCTGAAATTTGAGGTCTCAACATTAAATGTTTCAAATATATATAAATACTATTATTAATACTCTTTTGCTTGTAATTGGGAGATAAGATGTGCAGACATTGGGACACAAAGATTCACCTTCCTCTAATGGAAAAGTCGAAGGGAGTATGGGAGAAGGTATGGGAAGGAGCAGATTGGAGGAAGCGATATCTTGCGGGACTGCTATTCTGGGAGGGTGGGTAGGGGAATAACGGGGGGAAATGATTGTAACTCAAAATCTGGTGGAAATGAATGATGTAAAACAGAAGTTAATAAAGCATTTGTTTAAAAAAAAAGAAAAACACATATTAACACTATCTATGTTCTATTGTATTTTGATTTATTTTGTTAAATATTTCCTGATTACATTTTAATCTGGTTTCCTGCATGTATGACACTTCTGGTTTAGAGGACAGAGTACTGGAATTGTAGTCAGGAGACCTCGATTCAAATTCTACCTTAAACTGTGGGCAAGTCACTTAACCTCTCAAAAACCTCCATCTCATCATCTATAAAATGGGGAAAGAAGAACAAAAGAGTGAACAGAGCACTTCTAAGCCCAAGAGAGTTGGGTGATTCTCCTGGAAGCTAAGCGGATATGGAGAATATGAGGAAAAAAGTCCCCCGTTTTCATTGTACTGCCTTACAATCCTCGATAGGAACAAAATGTCATATAAGAGCATGACATTTCTGGATACTATTTTTTTGAGTCCAATGGTGTTCTTCAATAATATTGGAAAGAGGCATGGCCAAGTGAGAAACTGATGGAACAGGGGCCTCAGACACCTGAAGACAGGCCAAATGAGCCTAAGAGGAAAACAAGTTTAATGCATGCATTTATGGCAGCTGCAACTTATGATAAGACTATAAGCAGCCTTAGGCTAGGTGTCAGCTCATCCCTTCTTGCCTTGGGCAGAATTTCTGGAAAGCCTTAGACAAAGAGGGAACCCCATCCATGAGGACATTTTGAGAATAAAAGCAGAAAGAGGCTGGAGGAGAGCTACTCTCTTGCAGGACAAGAGATTTAAACATTTTATCAGAGCATCTACAACAGATAGTGGGGCTCAATACTGGAACATTATGCCACATAATGACAGAATAGGGACAGTTACAATTCTTTTCTGACCTATAGGAGTTTCCCTTGAGAAAATCAGATATAAAGACTGGGACTTAGCAAAGGGCCAAACTACAAACTGCTGATGATTCTCTGGGAAGGGTGGCATAGCTAGACTCAGGTGTAGCAGGAATGTTGAGGGAATGGAGTGCTCTTAGTTATAAGGGCCTCCTCTTAGCCCTAATCCCACTGACATCATTAGGTGCCATGGCAAAACCTGGGCACTCCTAGTCAAAAATTCTAAATATAACAACATTTCTGTTTTCCTCTTCCTAATTTTAATTATTTTCATGTAAATAATGGAAAGTGTTAAATTCCATCCCTTGGAAGAAGAGAGACTAGACAGGACAGATATTTAATCAATCAAAGGACTAGGCAACTTTCAGAATGTGGATCCAGAAAGGACTCAGTTCTTTTCTGAAGCTTTCTCTTTTTGACCATTGCAGACTGATCCACCTTCAGCTCCATTGCTTAGTCCTGTGTAATGTGTGCTCAAATGGTGCTTTTACTAAGATGAGATATCCTTTGGCCTTCCATAGGGCAGTCTGCCAAACCAATGATATTTTCCATCTACCTTACTACCAAAGGGAACAATTCATACAACCTGTGAAGAGGGGTCAATGTATTTCGGGGAGGAAAAACATATTAGTCCTTGTCTCAATTACTCCTTTCATCTACAGGCTCAATTCTTCACCCCCATGCCACAAACCTGCCCTATTTTTTAAAAGAGAAGGTCTTCCATCTTTAATAGGCACTAGCTGTCAGACTTTTGAAAACAAGATGATCAAGCATAAGCCTAACTTTTCAAAGTCCCAGGCAGTTCTTTACAATGACCTCTGGGGACAAAGATCCACAGGTAGCTTAAGTCAATATCAGGTAATAAGTTTTACAGGAAAAGAAACATTAGAATTAGGAGGAATTTCATATTCAGAGCTTGTCTCATATAAAAAAGAAAGTACAAGAAAGGAAACAAATATCTCTTTACCATAGAACATAGGATAATAGGGTTAGAGGTGAAAGGATCTTAGAGGTCATCTAGTTCCATCCTCTCATTTTACAGATTTAGAAACTGAGGCCCAAAGAGGTTAAGTGTGTTGCCTAAAGTCATATAGGTATTAAGTGACAATGTGGGAATCTGAATTCAGATCTTCAGACTCTAAATCCAGTGCCCAATACAATGCCTCCTTACATATGACTTTCTGTTTTGGGGCTTTCACACTGGCTTTCTCTCATTTCTAGAATGCATTTCTCCATCTCTTGGAATTCCTGATTTCTTTCAAGACACTGTTCAAGCACTACCTACTATATGAAGTCTTTCCTGATCCTCACAGATGGTAGTACCCTCCTCCCAAAATACTTTGTATTTATTTTGCATATATTCATTATATATATTTTTATGTCTTTACTCCGTTAGAATATCAGCTCCTAGAGGGCAGGGTTTGTCCTGCTTTTGTCCTTATATTCCCAGTTCTTAATATATATGCCTATGACTGCACATAGTAGGTATTTAATAAAATTTTTGTGATTTTTCTTTTACTTCCCTCCTGCCCTTTTTTTCCCCAAAAGAAATCTGACCAGTTTTCGTCCTTTCCTTCATTTTGGATGTAAAGTTAAGAGCTGACTGCCAGCTGGCATTTATAATACAACTTCATCCTTCTGCTAATTTAGCAAATCCTTTATTCTATCCAAACTCTAGTCATTTTAGCCAACTAAAATTTAACTTAGAAGTCACCAAAGGCCATATCTTCATATTGCTTCAATTCCTTGCTTCAATTCAGGTGTTGAAGATTGGTCTCAATGTGGCTAATTTCTCCTTTTGTAGAAGAAAATTTCTCTACCATCAAATATACTTCTTGTTAGAATCACACCTAAGAAATATCTAGAAATCCTTAGTTTTCAATGGAAAACTCCTAGCAGCTTAGATATTCAAGAAATGACCACATCCTCCTTCAAAAAAAGTTTCAAGTTTAGCCTACTTAACTGTAGGGCTATTTCTGAAAAGCTATTCATGTTTTTTTTTTTTTTTGTGATTCAACATTGTGATGGTCATACAAACATTCCCAGGTTCAAAATGTCTTGTTGCTCAGGTGAATACTGCTGATGTAAGATGAATTTTTGGATAATGGATTATCACAAGAGGCTTAACCTAGAACTTGTCTCTATGAGTAATTCAAGAACAATCAGTCCACTAGACTAATCAATTGCTCTAATTCAGAGATTCCTACCCTGAAAATCTATGAATTTGTTTTCTTTTTAAAAATAATTTGATAACTATATTTCATATAATTGGTGTCCTTTGTATTCCTATATCTTATTGTATTCATTTAAAAACATTCTGAGAAGGGGTTCATAGGCTTCACCATAGGCATCACCATAAGGGGTTCATAGGTTCATTCACGGATGGAACCAGAGATCTGGCCCACTCTAGTCCCAGGATGCCTCCATTGTCATCTGTGAGGCCAACAAAAATCAGCATAAGAAGACCTCATCAATGAGCTCCACCTCTAAGTAGCCCAGATGATTCAAGATATTGATCAGAAACCTGGAATGGAATCCCTCAGTGCAGACCTAAATGAATTCATATTTTCAGGAGTCTTCCCCCCAGGTGACTATGATGTTGGATCTGAATGACACCACAATGGCTTGGCTCTCATTTCAATACCATCTGCCAGGCATAATATATATTTCTGTAAACCTCTGTCTGCTTTGTGGATCATTTGATGCTTTGCTGTAGGCTCCTCTGTGTAGTCAGGATAGCTTGAAACCATGGCTTAAGAACAGACCATTCTGAGCTAGAAAAAGCTTCAGTTTTAATTTTATCAGTTTACTATTTTTCTTCACCTATTCTTTTTTTCTTTTTAATCTTAAAAGAGCTACTTAGCTAAATTGGGAGTTAGGGAAACAAGCCATCTTTAGGAAAAGGCTCCTACGTTCAAAAAGGCAATTCTAAGGATGCTATGATATATCATTTCTTCCTAATAGTTGCCTGGAAACGGTTCTGCTTAAGTGCCTCCTGAAAGCATGATATTCTTTCTCACAGGTCCAGGACTCCATCACACTTAGAATATAAAGCTATCTGAGAATATCTTACCATACAATTCATGGCAAAGTGATTGTGCTGCGTCTGAAGTTCCATAGCATGTGGATGACTTGTTCCAATCTCAGTGTAGCTGTTTAAGAACAGGCCTTTGTTGTGTGTGATCCAGTCAAACATCTACCGGAAGAAAAAAAAGACAAAATCAAGATCACTCTACAAAACATGATGGCATCATATTCAGGAGCAGTGGCACCAGGTTAATATGAATGGCCTACACTTCTCACAGAGTGGAGTGTTTGGCTTCAGAGGATTACATTCTACTTAGAAAACATATCATAAAAAGTCAACAACAGTACAAGTCAGTCACAGTGAGCTATATATCAGAGAACTTAAGAGATGAGGAACTATTATAGGTCAGCTAATCTAATCTCCATAATTTGCAGAGGATAAAACTGAGATCAAGAGAAGTTTAATTATCTGTTAAAGGTTATACAAATGAAAAGTGATAAGGCCAGGTCTAGAATCCAAAGTTAACCCAGTCCAATGTTCTTCCCACTAAATCTCTCCTCAGCTTTACCTCATTATTCCAGAGATAAAGTAACCCAATAATAAAGGAGTTTTAACTTTTGAATGGGTTTCAGTCTGTGACTGTTATTGGAATTAGGCTCTTCCTTATAAGAAGAATTTTGGAAACAAAGATGATAGCTTCCATGGGAGTCCCATCTAGACACTCCAGAGAAAAAGTCGTCAATTACAAAGGAAGGATCATTATGCTCAAGGGAACAGTTATGGGGACTGGGAAATGAATATCAATTAACAGCTGGCCAGACTTGAACCACAGTCCCAGAGTTGGTGATCTGTTTTTCCCATAAGCAGAAAATGAAGGTACTACTTTAAAAAAAAAGAACAGAAATGATACACACATTGAATATTTTCAAAACAATACTGTATATGGTGTGGTATACATTACTTACAAATAATTGTTTTGTTTCACAGATGTAGATTTCCTTTTTCTCCAGACTACAAAATATCCCTTCATCCATGAAGAAATTTCAATGAACATAAATTAAGAGTGACTAACTCACCCCATGTTTGGGGCTCACAACACATTTCTATAAATAAATGCTCTATTTTCACATATCATTGCAGTTGAATTAGCAAGTAAATGCCTAGGGTTGGCTTTCACACAACTGTTCTGTCTAAAATACAAGAATAAAACATGACACTGTGGGTACTTATTTTTTTATATTACCCAGATAATCATTTTTAAAAAGGTTTATTAATTCCAGTAACACTGTCCCTCTGTCAGAAAACTTAATAATGTTCTATTACCACTTATGAGGATATTAGTCATTAACAGTAAACACATTTAATTGCTTTCAGCAGTATAATTCTACAAATAATTCATTCCTATAATTGAAACAGTACATTGTCCTACCTCATGTGGCACTCAAAAACCAAACTGTCAGTAACTATTCAATCAAAATTTCTAAGGTGTCTTTTTTATAACAATTTGAATAAAAATGAAAAATGTAGTTGAATGACATTCCCTAAATAGGAACTTACTGGATTTTTAACAAATACAACTAGTACAGACTAGTATTTCCTATTTTTTTGTCCTTCCTCTCATTTCACTAAACCAGCTAAACTAAAACCTGGTCATGAGGAACCAGGGCACTGCATCCTCATTCCCTCCACTTCACATTTTCTTTCTCTCTCTCTCTCTCTCTCTCTCTCTCTCTCTCTCTCTCTCTCTCTCTCTCTCACCTTTTCAGCATCCTGTTCAAACAGCCTCAGCTGAAAGCACTGGTCCAGTTTTAGCTTCCTCACATGCCACATCTGATGCAGATGCTGCCGTGTTGAGTGCAGTCTATCCAACATGGTGGACACTTTGGGTAAGAGATTCTGCAAGTCTGCATTCCCTGACCCAGAGTTCTTTTTGGGAAAGCTATCACTGCTCTGTATCCGCTGGAGTAGCTTCTGCCCCTCCAAATCCAAGTCTTCTATAGGGGCCTTGATCACTTTCTTCTTTAGCTGAGAATGTTCCTCAATCATGTTCCGAGCCCCCTCCAAGTCCTGAGGCAGCTCCTTTTTTGCTAGGATGTCCTGAAGTTCCTCCAGCCTAGATAGCATGTGGGTTGCATTGCTAATGTAGTCTTCAAAAGCCACTCTGATTTCTATCCATTCTTCATGGTTGTATTCTAGGCAGCCCTCAAATTCGGGTGTTAGCTGAGAAGGATCAACTACTTTGGTAAGGCCTTCTAAAGAGACCATATTTGTCTTAAGAAAAAGAAAAAAGCATGTTTGAGAAAACAAAGAATTCACATTTGTGTATTTAATTTCAGTGCTACTTTTGTTGCTCTGTCATGGATTTTAAAACTTAAGGAAAGTATTTTATTTACAGGACCAAAAAAAAAAAAAAAGACATACCTTGGTTTCTTCCCCATAAAAATAAAAGCAGCATGGTCAGCAAGAGGGTGAATTCATAAAACCATCACATAAATGTTTAGAGAGAACATCCCATTTGTGGAATATGACATATTTTGATCAGAGCCAGATTAGAAATCAATTAGTTTCCTTCTGAGAAATACTGACATTAACTGATTGGAGGCTATTTAACCATGACATGAGTTCCCAAAATGTAACCCTAAGGCAGATGCAATAGAATTTTACATTCACTAGTTTCTTGACCTTCAGTCTCCCTCCTTTATAAACTATGCTATTACAACCAACTCTCTCCCCACTGAAAACTCTGTTTACAGTAGAAAGATGGAAAGAAACATGGCTGAAGAGGATGGCTGGAGAAGCTGACACATAAGAACTACAGGAATGTGGGAAAAGTCACTTAACATTCCAGGGACTCAGTTTCCTCATTTGCAGCATGAGAGGGTGGTAATAAATGGTCTTTGAGGTTCTCTGAATTAGTAGATCTAATATCCTATAAAAAACAAATCTCCAACTTCAGACTTTTCCAAAGTTATTTCCGGCCCATGAACTGATACTTGTTATCTAGTGCCCCTTCATCTATAGGCTGAAACAAACTTCATAGTCTGTCTGCTCACTTCTCCTCCACCCTGTAGAGGATGAGACATGAAGCTAAAGACATGGCATGACCTGCTGAAACTAGAAAAAATAGCGTTATCTAAGGGAGAGAAAATGATTAGCTTAGCACAGTGCCTGGCATACAGTAGGACTATATAAATGCTTATTCCCTTCTTCTTTCCCTTTCACAAAGGCAAAAGTACAAGGAATACTAATAATCTGCTTTGCTTTTAAAACGTGACTAAGTTTACTAGGTAGCATGGTGCATGGAGAGAGGCCTGAACTGAGGGACAGAGGACCTAGTTCAACTTGATGCAGCCGCTTAATGTTTGCATGACTTTGGGTAGATTACTTTTCTCTCACTGAACATCTTCAATTGTAAAATGAGGGGGGATGGCCAAAATGACCTCTAAGCTCCCTTCCATCTCTCAATCTGTGGTCCTTAATGGCCATATGCCTTAACAATCTGTACTATATTCTGACCTGAGGAGAAACATGGAAAGTTTTAGTCAATTATTTCTCAAGCAAGAAATAAATCTATGATCTTAAATTCAACCTAGCTAGTTGTAAAACAAGATTAATCTTTTCTGCTTTACAGAAGAGGTGTGATAGGGAAAAGAAAAGGAAAAAAAAACCAGACAAGTTATAGAAGAACACAGCCAAATGAAACTAGTTTACTCATATATACTACTTACTAGTTCATATGAATTAGCTTACATGAGTAAGCTAGGAAATTATACTAGCATACTTATATAAACTAGTTGTATCCAGGATATAAAAATGGGATTGAGATGAGGTCATTCTGGTACTGGTCACGGTTCTGCTCTTGTCTCCAAATGCCCAGTAAACAAGACTTAGCATTAGTTTGCAAGTTAAAGCTCAGCACTAGACAAAGAACCAGATGCTGAGGTTTCCCCCTAAACTAGCATTTGTGCCTTCGAGGCTGCTGCAGGTTAAGTCCCATCCCTAGGGAGCCAGATTCATTTGCACTGATTTAATAACTTCCTGAAGGCAAAATCCATGAGGCAATCACCTACACAATCTATCTAAGAGAGGAAAGATAATATACATATACAGTTATGGAAAAACTGATGAAGGAGACTTCAAAAGTCTAGAGACAGGTTCAGTAGAATGCCCCCAAGTTTTGTATGAATTATAATGCCAAATCACCATTTTCCCCTTTCCGTTAGAAAATAAAGCAGCATTTATAACAAAATGTACCTGTTTCGTGATGTCTAAACTTTTTGATGATAAATACTTCATTAAAATTTAGTAAAATGTCATTCAAGAGTGATCCTTTCTTTAAGAAGTGTAAGCCACATAAAAGATGGAAGCATAAAGCTAATGGATTTCATCTTTCTCCCATTTGAACTGGTAAAGCTAAATTTCTTAATCTCATACTAACTAAAAGATGAAGGATCAATATAAAAGAAACAAAATGAGGAGGTGGGGGAGGAGTATGGGCAGAGATATGCCAACATAACGTTATACTTAACCTTCATACTGGACATAACTTTGGGCTGAAACTGTTGAAGGAAAAATTTACCAGGAAGAAAAAAATTAAGCTTATAAAAGCAATCAAGTTCTATTAAAAACATTCACAGAAGAATAGAATTCTTTATTCCCATTATCACCTCATTAAACTGCCTCATAGGATGTTAGTACCTTATAGAAGTAAAGAGGTGAAAATGGGGTGGAAAAAGAAAATTGGCCCATTTAGGACTAGTACTCATTGTTTAGGAGCTCACAGCTAAGTCAACTAGGATTATGTCACCTTTAAATAGATGCCTCAGACTGGCCTTCCATTCAGTCTACATATCATTAAAAGAACACCTTCCTCTTCACCTCCATCCCTCTCCCCACAACCACCACTTTTTTGTGTGTGAAAAGGACTCATAATTAAAGCAACTAAACATGCTAGAACACTCTCCTCCTTACCATTCACTTTGGGTCAGTCTTGGGATCTACAAGGGGCACAGAATTTTTTTCATTTTTCACTTTAAGGAAACCAGAGTCACTGTGTTCCTCTTTGGTTATCCCTCATCTCTAAAGGCATAACTTGGTAATCCTCTTATTAGTCAAATTAATTAAAAGGCAAAATTGTTCTTTTTCTAATAAAAATTTCCTATTGTTTGATTCCCAGAATGGTCATACCATACCCCAGCTCCACCTCCATTTCTCACTCTCTCTTCACAATCCTCCATTGTGATATATCTAAGGAATATCTAAGGATATATCCACCTCATATGTACATTAGGAACAGACACCACAAGTTCAACAGCCTATAAAAAATAATCTACTCTTTGACTAAATGATGAAAAGGAGTCATCATATAATTAACCATGACCATCAGTTTGGCCAGCCTTGCTACAATAGAAATTACCTCAAATTCAAATTTAGAACTGCCAAAGTTAGTCCTTTGTTTCTGCCAAAAGTTGTCTGGCTTGATTATCAGTGCAACATGAATACAACAAGGAAAGGACTCTTGCAAAATCTTCAGTAGAGGTTTAATAGAGTCCCATTTGGATCCACGCATGTCCACAATAACTGTGAATCCTCGTTTACAGACTTCTTCACTGTGGAAAAAGGAAACAAAACAAATAAGTAAATAAATAAATAAATAAATACAGCAGAGGTAAACTAAATAGCTATATGCCACACTAGTAACTTAATATGTAAGTACATTGATATTTAATTATTTAGGAGATGATCATTCAATTTGTTGATAATATATCTTCAGTACAGACAAAATGTCAGGAGAATTGAGAGAGCAGTGCCACAGAAATGGACAAAGAGGGAAAGTTTGGAATGAAAGTTTATAAACCTATATATAATGAATATTTTATTCTAGATGTCTAAGCTGTACATGGAGAAAAAGGAAGGAAGGAAGGAAAAAAGGAACGAAGGAAAGAAGGAAGGAAGGGAAACAATGACTGGTTATTGACATGGAAGTCAAATCAAAAGCAATCGTCCATGTTCAAAAAGAGCATTAACTAAGTAGGAAAAAGGTAAAATTATACACCAGAAGAAAATATAACAATGAGATAAAACTATATATAACAGTTTAAACCTGATCTGTTCTAATGATCTACTGATGCTCCCAAAGGGTGGGTAGAGAAGACATGGAGGAAAAACAACAATGATGACTTTAACTGTCACCATTTCCTGAAAAAAATCTAACCAACAGCTGCCACAGGAGGCCCCAAATATTCTTAGCTGATTGTCTGATTAGCATGCCAAGCTAAGACAAGGAGGTCAATAAGGAAGTCAAAGTCAATATTGGTTTCGAATATAAAACTTTGAAGGATTTTTAAAATGTACACTGGGGGAAGGAAGGGGCAGCTAGGTGGCACAGTGGATAGAGCACCAGCCCTGGAGTCAGGAGAACCTGAGTTCAAATTTGGCCTCGGACAGTTAGTTACTAGCTGTATGACCCTAGATAAGTCACTTACCTCTAATTGCTTCTAAAAAAAATCTACACTAGGAAAAAGAGGAAGACTGAAAATGGGATAGGGTAGGTGGGGAGCCTCAGCATCAAATGGGAGAATCAAATTAGAATAATAGAGATTATTTAAAAAGAACATCAATAAAATAGTTTTTCAAATATTTAGAAGGAAAAAGTAGTTTATGAGGGGATATAAATGATAAATTTGATACTATTATATTAAATTTAATATATACTACAAAAACTAAGAAGTACATGGGTTCATATAAATCTTTTTTATTCTTTGTATGTTGAAATGTTGGTTGATGATTAAGTTATTAAGAAAAAACTCAATTCAATTTTTTAAAAGAAAAAAGGTAGGGAAGAAGCAGAATGCATCAATCCACTATATATGTGTTAAAGTTCTTAGACAGGTTTTAACCTAGGTCTTTCCTGGTTTCAAGCCCAGTAATCTTTCTACTATAATGCACTGCAAGTCACTAAATGACCCTAGAGCTCTCTTCCAGAACTAAATCTATGATCTTATGAAATCTGTTGTTCCCAACTTATGAATGATAAAAAAAAACCCCAACACAATACTGCAAGGAGTCCATCTCCTTAAATAACTCAGTATTATAAATAAGCTAATATTCCTTCCATAGACTGAATCAATTTCTCACAAATACGTTTTTGCTATTTTTCAAATGCACATTACTATTGTGATTAATAAACTACAAATTCATTTAGAAACCAATCAACCAACAACAACAACAAAAATCCTTGGCTCAAAGAACTGAAAATAATAATCCAAATGAGGTTTGACCAGTGTCCTCTGAAACCATCTATCAAGAATCATCAAAATTTATTTTAACAAATACACATAGGGGCGGCTAGGTGGCGCAGTGAGTAAGAGCACTGGCCTTGGAGTTGGGATGACCCGAGATCAAATCCAGCCTCAGAAAATGAGCACCCACACATAAATAATGACTAGCCGTGTAACCTTGAGCAAGTTACTTAACCCCAATTGCTTAAAAAACAAACAAACAAACAAACAAACAAAAACAAATACACATAACTTTTTTTCTATATCTCTTAAGGGGGATAAAAGAGTTCTTTTAGGGGGAAAACACTGTAGAACTCATGGATAGTCTTTAAAAAATAATTGTTAATATTTAACTCTAAAACAATAAAAATTCTAGTCTGCCATGTTATTTCCCTGATTTGCGATGGAGAAAACATCCCTCTCATCAGCTTTTCAAGGCTTCTTCTACTTTTTTTGCCATACTTCTTTTAATCTTCTTGTTAAGGCTCTATGGCAAAACAGTCAGATACACAAAATCTTTAGGAAAAAAGATCAGGAGCAAGTAATTCATGTACCCACCATTATTCAAGATTTATTTTGATCAATGAGCAAAATCTTTCCTTAAAGGCTGGCTGGTAGGGGAAGGGAAGGGAATGAGCATTTATAAAGCACCTACTATGTGCCAGGCACCATGCCAAGCACTTTAGAAACATTACCTCATTTGAGCCTTATAACAATCCTGGAGGCAGATGCAGTTGAGAAAGACTGAGACAAACAGAGATTACTTGTGGTTCATTAAAGTGTCAGACCCAGATATAAAGATATCACACAAGGTGTTAGAATCAGAATATGTATTTTTTAAAAAGCTCACTTTCTGCTTCAAATTCCCTTTAATCCAGGTTGAAAAGAAGTGCATATGACTTGGTGTCCCTTGTTAACAGCCTCAGGTGCTATATTCTAGGGAAGGCTTTGTGATGGTATCCAAGCTACACCATAGTTAAGGGACAATTCTAATCCTCACTATTACATAGTCTGTTCATTAAACACAGCTTGTGTGGTCTAATGGTGTTGGAGCCAGGTCATTAGCAAGGTAATGATTGTAAAGCACTTTGAAAATACCAAAGTACTATGTGAATGCCAATGATAATTTTAGGTTTTCACCTAACTTGAACCACTGCTTTACTGTGACAAAGGAGAAATCATCTGATATCTAGCCTTCGGCAATCAACCTAGGAAACTGGCCTAAATTTAAATCTTTGTAAAACTAAATGCTACACCTAAGAGTGGATTTCCTGCTTAATTACATCTTTAAAATAATCTTTTCTGTGTCCTTTGCCACAGAATGCTAAAAAATAATACATTTATGTGCAACACGTGTATGCTTATACTCATACACAGACAGAAACTCCAGCCCACTTGTTTCTTATTTTGATTTGTAAACATGATGAATCTTTTACATTATAGGGTTGTTTTTTTTTTAAGGTTAGAGTTCATATTATACCTATATTCCTATGTGGAAGACAAAATGAGTTAAGAATGGGTTCTTATCAGCATATTTGTTGTACTATGGAAACTGAGTCACACCTGGTTAGATTCAATGAAGTAGAGTATTTATATGATTGAAGGAAAAGATAAATTTGGCGGGAGTTACCATACCCTTTCATCAAAGTTCCCTAAACGATTGATTCCATTTAAAACTGGTTGATACTGATATAACTCACTGTCACATAATCATTTCCTTCCACTCTCTGTTAGGAAATTTCAATCTAGGTAACCATATAATGGAAACATATTGTGCTTCATGGCCTAATTTATAAAACATATAGAGCATTTAGACATGTTAAAGTCAACGAGGCCCATCAAAACCAATTAATCTGGGTTTTATTAAGTTTTAATGGGGCTTAGCATGCTAGTTCTCATTCAAATATTTACTTCAGGTTTACATAGGTCAAAGTACACAACTCTATTAAGGTATATGATAATGTGCTACTTACTAATTCTATGATGTTTTATAGAATGCTATTGCTATTGAAGTACTTAACTATGCAATAACTATATCTGTGTCCATATATCAAATAAATGTCATCAGAAAACCTGTAGCCAAATGTTTTATTAGTTGCCTTATGGCTCCTGCAATCTAAATATTAATCTTCATTAGATCAAGATAGATTTTACTATAGAATGTCTTCCTCTAAATATAACTTACACAACAACACTATAAAGCTTCCCCACTTGAAAAAAAGGCTTAGAAGGTATCCTGGATAATTCCAGACTGTATAGCAGAATACTTGGAAAACAATAGACTGGAGATTATCTGGAACTTGCCAAGTACTTTGTACTCTCTAAAGAAGGTTTAACTATTCATCCTATCCACCAATCAAATAGTTACTACCCAGTTGCTTCGAAAATAGTAGCTTAACTGTGCTAACTGTGCATCTCTCTCCTAATCCATTTATTTTTTCCAAGTACAAAATGAGGTGCTATTTAAAGAGAAATGAATTACAGCCATCTTAGAGGCTGGTTTGTATTTATGGGCACCTAATCAACATGCACAGTTCCTAACAAGAGAGTGGATACATGCCAGACATTCATATAATGGTCCTTAGTTCAAGACCTGTGTTATATGACATACATCTGCCTATTTGCCAGTTGTTCCCAAAGGCACTTTGCCCACAGTCCTTCCTTTCCTTTAAGATAAATGGAATCCCAATTTAACACTGATGTTCTCATTCAACATAGTCTTCTCCTTCTTTTTTCGAAATAGTTTTCTAAAGGTTTAAAAGCTCTACTTTACTGGGCACAGAGCTGAGGAAAGTGATTTCCTGTTTAAAGAGTGAGAGATGGGGGTGGCTAGGTGGTGTAGTGAGTAGAGCACCAGCCCTGGTGTCAGGAGGACCTGAGTTCAAATCCAGCCTCAGACACTTATTACAAAAACTAGCTGTGTGACCTTGGTCAAGTCACTTAACCCCAACTGCCCTCCAAAAAGCAAAAAAATAAAAAAAATAAAGAAAAAAAGTGAGAGGTGAAACTGAAGTCTTCAATCTATAGTAACTGTGACATTAAATAAGAGAGGAAGCACTATGTCAAATAGATTACTTATGAAGCCACCTGTAAATTATTCTTGAAAAAAATGAAACCAGAATACATTTGGCACAGAGTATACCGAAGATTTAAACATCCAAGCAAGGGAAAACCCAAAGATTAGAAAAGTACCAGAATTAGTATTCTTAGAGTTGTTAATGTAACCCTACAGACAGAAACCTGAATACCATCTTCAAGGGCAAATAAAAAGACCTGTCTAGCCATTTGTTCCCCTAGAAGATTCATACAGGCATTTCACTGTGAATTTCACAACTTCACCTGTTGGCACCAAAGAGAAGTAGGTGAGAGGAACAGAAAATCAAGCAGAATAAGACAGAGATGACAGCCTCCCTGAATAGTCTTCTACTTTGTTCAGACTGAATCTAGAGAACTCTGGCCAGTTCTGTGTCATTTTAAAGAGAGAAATCAAAAAATTGGATGATATTCAATGGGATGACGAGGATGAAGAGGAATCTAGAAATCATGTCATATGAGGAATAGAGGTTTAAACTAGAGAAGAGGATGAAAAAGAGGAAAACAGAGACATAGGATCACAGACTTAGAACTGGAAGGGCCCAACTCCCCTCATTTTACAAATAAGGAAGGGGCCCAGAGAAGTTAAATGATTTCCCTGAGTTCACACAGGTTGGAAGTCACATAGGTAAAATTCAAACCAAGGTCTTCTAAGTCAAAATCTTAACCTTTTCCAACACTGTAACATGTGAAAGCTGTTATGTAGAAGAAAGAAATTTGTGCTTTATAACAGAAAATATAACTAGACTCAGTGGACAGAAGTGAAAAGTAAAGGTTAAATAGCCCCTATCAGAGATGTTGTAGAGGGGGCTTCCTGCAGTGGGAAGGAGGTTAGATTAGAGAAATAGTTTATAAGGTCCCCTTCAACTCCAAGACTCTACAGTTCTGTGGAATTACATAAAGCAGAGAAATTAAATGGAAATGAGAAAATGATGGCCATTTACCAAAGGGGTTAGGTCTCTACTCATGATCAGATGTACTGATGAACACATGAACACTGATGAGCACATAAAACATAACATGGTAAGCTGAACCATAAAGTTTCAGTATTCTATGAAAAAGGTGCCAATAAGACATGTTTTATAAAGGTACACTTGTAACTGGATAATCTTATTTGTTCTAAATTTATCTCTTTCAAGCATGAAGAAATACCTTCATATTCTAGAATACCAAAACTAGATAAACAATCATGTTTCATTTATCATTACCCTTCATCATCTTAAGAGACCTTGATTGTGTCTACTAAAAATTTTAATCTTTTTCATTTGTCCTCATATGCATAGATATGGTAACTGAATCCATAGGAGCTGATGAAATCACCCAAGTGAAAAAGTTTTAAAAGGAAAAAACAACAAAGAAGTCTCAGGACAAAGCCTTAGAGGTCATCCAGGGTTGGTGGCTATGAACAGAATGAAAATCCAGCTAAGGAGAAAGGGAAAGATTAATCAGATAGCTAAGAGGAGAACTAGGAGAAAACTGTGTCACAAAAACCTAGAAAGTAACACAAGATCCAGCAGCTTCTACATTAAGGGACTGAAGGGCTTGAAATATAATATTCTGGAGGTCAAAGCAGCTAGGATTAAAACCAAGAATCACCTACCCAGCAAAACTGAGCATAATATTTTTGGGGAAAATATTGACATTCAAGGAAATAGAGGACTTTCAAGCATTCTTGATGGAAAGACCAGACCTGAACAGAAAATTTTACTTTCAAATACAAGAAGTAAGAGAAGCTTGAGAAGGTAAACATGATAGAGAAATCATAAGGAACTTAGTAAAGTTGAACTATTTACATTCCTACATGGAAAGACGATATTTCTAACTCATGAGACTTTTCTCAGTGTGAGGAAAGTTGAAGGGAATATGTGTGTGTGTGTGTGTGTGTGTGTGTGTGTGTGTGTGTGTGTGTGTGTGTGTGTGTGTGTGTGAGAGAGAGAGATATCTCACATAAAGGAGGCAGGAGAAGGCTGCTACAATGTAGGGGAAGATCAGGGAGGCGAAAGGAAACGAGTCAAACTTACTCTCATTGAATTTGGCTTAAGGAGGGAATAACACACACTTAATTGGGTATCTTATCCTACAGGAAAGTAGGGGGGAAGGGGAAAGAGAGGGCAGAATGGGTGAGAGGGTTAGTTAGAAGCAAACACTTTTTAAAAGGGACAGGCTCAAAGGAGAAAATAGAATAAATGGGGGATTGTATAGGATGGAGGGACAGTTAGTCTTTCACATTATAACTACTAAGGAAATGTTTTCCATGACTACACATGTACAACCTATATTGAATTGTTTGTCTTCCCAGTGGGGTGGGTGAGGAGGGGCGAAGGGAGAGAATCTGGAACTCAAAGTTTTAAAAACAAATGTTAACAAAAATTGTTTTTACATGCAGCCAGAAAATAAGATATATAGGCACTGGGTTATAGAAATCCATCTTGTCCTACAAGAAAGTAAAGGGGGTGGGGGTGGGGTAGAATGGACATGAGAGGGCAGACGGGAGGAAGGGGTATTCAGTAGGCTTGCCATCTTGGGGTGGGGAGCAGGGGAGAGATGGGAGAAAATCTGTAACTCAAAATCTTGTGGAAACGAATGTTGAAAGCTAAACATAAATAAATAAATTAAAAACAAACCAAAAAAAAACCCCTAGAAACAAGAGAATACCAAAGAGAATGGGATGATGGACAATATTTAGGTAAGGTCTAGAAAAAGAATGTGGACTGAGAAAACTTTGAAGAAAGCAATTTCAGGTCAATGATGAGTTCAGAAGCTCAAAAGCAGAGAGTTAACCAAGTGAGAGGAAAGAAAGTGAAGACAACTATTACATATGACTTTCTCAAGGAGGTTAGCCACAAAAGGCTGGAGAGGCATAGGATGATAGTTGAAGGGATGGACAGATGGATCAAGTGACAGTTTTTTTTTTGAGGATGGGCTAACATAGGTGTGTCTGTAGGTAGCAGGGAAATAGCTAGTAGACAGGAAGTGACTAAAAATTAGTGAGTAAGTGAAGATGATACAGAGGGTAATGTGCTGAAGAAATTGGAATGGAATGGGAAGTACATGTGGAAGGGTTTTCCTTGGGAAGAAGAGCTACCTCTTCATGTGAGACAGGGGTAAAGAAGGAGACAGCATTGGAAGGCATCTGAGAGATGTGAGCTGAGGGGAATAGAAGAAGAAAGTTTCAGTGAATTATCTAAATTTTTTCCTCTCTTTTGTTTGCTGTCCTATAAATTAACTTAAAAAACAGATACAAAGAGTAAAAATAAATGGATCCCTCACAAAGATAGTATCTTTTACAAAGTTATGCACTACTAATACCTCTTACCAAGACTGCTGCGTGACCTATGGGGAAAAGAGACTGTTTATTTTTTCTAAACACCAGCATTCATACCCACCAAAACAACAGGTACAATTGTTCTGAAATAAGTTGTTAGAACTTTTGAGGAGTAATTGATGGTTAAATAGGAATTCATACTTTAGATGTTTTGTCTCTTGCCCGGGTACAGATATACAGAGAGGTGACAGCTTCTATACATATAATGTTTTGGATGAACTGAATATATTCCCCCTATTCTTATGGTCAGTGACAGAAAGGGGTAGAGAATGGTGTTTATGATTTTGATTGTTTGGTCTCGATCTGTGACTTCATCAGAGTGAAAACTCCCTCCCATCAATGCAGACTGCAAACTGTTCTATAGCTTATTATAGTCTTAAGAAGATGGCTTAGGGGGACACTTGAGAGATAAAGTGACTTGTCCATGGTCACTAAGTTAGTTTTTACTGAAGGCAGGACTGGAATCTAGGTCTTCCTGAATTGGCTATACTTCTACCTAGTATGCTGTACATACATCCATTATATGTTTGTGTTTATGACAGTAAATTAATTTTTTATTATTACCCCACTTGTACCCTTATGAAAGGAATATCAGTAGATAAGCACATGTGACTATGATTTCCCTTCCCAATGGACTGCTTTGTAGTATGGTTAAATCAGTACACAGTACTAGGATACTCTACTTCCCCCTAATCTGATGTATGTTAATAAAGGAACAAGGAATGTGTCAGAAACATAAGCTAGAAAAATTAAGGAAATCATTTTAAACTTGAGTATAAGTGGCTGCTGGGGACTAATCATTTATCCAAAAATATTAATTAGGTTCCTATTTAATAAAGACCTTTTTTTGCTAGGCACAAGGAGAGACATAAATATGACAGATACAGACTGTACTATCAAGGAATTTATAATCTTTTGCAAAAAGAAAACATACAAATTACCACAAAACCAAATATTATTGGGTAAATCTGTAAAAAAAAATATGAAAATGTTCTATGACAGTTCATAAAGTAGATGGGTAGGGGGTAGGAAGAGATTACTTTCAAGGGGAGAGGAGCAGGGGAAGTTCCATATGAAATTGATAATAAAGGAGAGACAAGATTTTAACAGCAAGAGTTGGGAGCCAGGAGTGAGGTGTGGAGAAGAAGGTATTTAAAGTATAAGAACGGCATGACCAAAGATACAGAAGTAGGAAAATGTGACCATGTTGGGTTGCGTAAGCAAATTTGGCTTCAATGTAAAGGATGTCAAGAACAAGGAGATAAGACAAAAGAAAGCTGAAGTCAGATTGTGAAGGTTTTGAAAACCAGGTTAATAATAACAGCAGTTCACATTTCTCTAGAGCTTTCAGGTTTACAAAGCACCTTCCTCACCACATCCTTGTAAGAGGTAGGTAGCACCCAGTAGTATAATCTTTACTTTATAGATGAGGAAAAATTATGACTGAGGAAAGTTCAGTGAATTTCCAAAGATCACATTGGGGAATCATTGAAGGTTTTCAAAGAGTCCAGAAGTGATGTGATTGGAGCACTCATGAGGAAGACTGATATGGTAGCAATTTGTAGGATAACTCTGAAAGAGGGAGAAGCTGAAGACAGGGAGACCAGACAATACGTGACTATAATGGTTCAGTCAATAGGCAATGAGAGCTTGAATTGGGGTTATGGTTTTGGGAACAAAAAAAGACAAGAATGATGAAACAGATATTAGGGAGATCCAAATGATAAAATGCAGAGACTGAAATGATATGGGAAATGACAAGAAAACATTAAAGATGACACACTCTTGGGTGACGGGAAATGATGGTGCCATTAAAAGTTACAAACTAGTCAAATTAAGTAAATTACCAAAATGTTTTACAAGAGACAAATCACACTTACCTAGGAATACAAGCTAGGTATGAAATTAGTCTTCTCAGGTCCTCCTGTCGTATTCTATCATGATTGCTGCGAGCTGGAAAGGTTAAAATAGGACCTCCACGTTTATCTCTACCACCTGAAAAAGAAACATTCAGAAAACACTTAGAAAATACACAGAAGGAAATAATAGCAAAACAAAGGAAAACATTACTCTGATTTTGGATTTTTTTTTTAAAGATTTCAATTCCATCCAACAGAATGATATAAGGCACACTGTGAAAAGCTCATTTTAATCAAAAGCAGCAGTCAGGTACAGCAATGCCAACAGCCTAGAGTCCTTGTTTTATCATAGGTAGGCATGCCAAGGCTATTTCTAATCTCTTGGCAGCTCATCGAATGAAAAATGTCAGTGGGTCACCACACAGCCCTGTATACCATTCACAGTATGCTGCTACATGAACTGTCTTCTCAATGTGTTTTGTTCTTTCTTAATTTAGAAGAATGAATTTTCATTTTGGAAGAAAAAAGTTTAATGTGTATATATACAGAATAAATTCACCTTCAGTAGCATTTAAATCCTCCCTTTTCTACCAAAGAAAAAAATCTGCTTCTAGTCCTGAAAGAAAAAGGATGGAAACAACTATCCCTGCAGGTGCTGCAAACAATGCCGATCACCCTGAAAAATGTGTGGAATAGCTAGCATTTATCTAGAGCTTTAAGGTTTGCTGAGTTTGGCTCATTTGAGCCTCAACACCCCACTGTGGTAAGTCCTTAAAGTATTATTCAAGTGTAAGAGATGAGACATCTGAAACTTAGGAGAGTTGGATAAATGCAGAGATGGATGTACATATATAACATCACCCATGCACTCAAGGTGCTTACAATCTAGTTGGGGAAATAAATAACAATGCAAGGTAGTATATACATGAACTTTAATCAGTGACACAGAGAGTGCTCTGTAAGTTCAGGAAAAGGAAATTCACTTCTGGATGGTGATGCTCAAGAAATGATTCATCATAAAGGAAGAAAGGCCGGAATTGGACTTTCAAAAATACGTAGGATTTGGATAGGTAACAGTTGGAAAGAAAGGTGGGAATCCACAAACCACATACAGAGGAATGCTTAGCACATAAGTTATTGTTGTTGTTGTTAAGTAGTTTCAGTTGTGTCCTACGCTTTGAGAACCCATTTGGGGTTTTCTTGGCAAAGAAACCGAAGTGGTTTGCCATTTCCTTTTCCAGCTCATTTTACAGATGAGGAGACTGAAGGAGACAAGGTTAAGTGACTTGCCCAGGGTCATACACAAGAAAGTATCTGAGGCCATATTTCAACTCAGGTCTTCCTGACTCAGTGCCTGGCACTCTACTCATTGTGCCACCCAGCTGCTTTAGTTTATAGTAGTAAGTGTTTAATAAATGACGGTTGAGTTATAATTGACTGGAAATAGATTAGCTGGTTAGCAGGGTTGTGAAGGGGACTAAAGATAATGATTTTAAAAGAGCTTGAGTCCCAACCATGGAGACCCTTGAATGCAAGGGCATTCAAGCAAGGTAGACTGTCAGAAGACCACAGATTTATAAAGGGAAAGGACCTCATGAAGTCATCTAGTCCAGATCCCCCATTTTTCTGATCTGGAAACTGAGATCCAGAATTGTAGGGTAAAATTAAAAGAAATGATATTTGGACCCAAGTCCCCTGATTCAAAATTGTTGTTTTTCCTTCCACTGTGCTGTTTGTCTTTACTGAAAATTCTTTGAAAGGATTCGACATCCTCTCATATGATTATCTTTTTTTTCAAATGTTTTATTAAGTTCTGTTTTACCACATTCATTTCCACCAGTTTTTGTGTTACAAATTTTCTCCCCATTTCTCCCCTACCCACCTCCCCAAAATAGCAGTCCCCCAGGGTATCCCCTCCTCTTATTTCTGAATTACATCTAAAATAGTATAAATAATAGTATATATATATACTTTTAAACATTGGGTTTTAAAACTTTGAATTCCAAATTCATTCCCTTCCTCCCTTGTCAACCACCCTTACTGGGAAGATAAGCAATTCAATATAGGTTGTACATGTGTAGCTAATGCAAAATATTACCACAGTAGATATATTGTAGAAGACTGATTATATTTTTTCCCTCCTATCCCACTTCCCACTTGTTCTATTCTCTACTTTGGTCCTGCCCGTTTTCAAAAGTGTGTGCTTCCTACTTCCCTCCCTTCCATCATCTCCCCTCTCATCCCCTTCCCCCCTACTCTCCTATAGGGTGAAATACCCTATTTCGTGTGTATGTCATTCCCTCCCTGAGCCAAATTCAATGATTATAAGGTTGACCCATTCCCTTATGCCTTCCTGTTCTTCCCCTCCATTGTACCCATTTTCCCTTGCCTCTTCTATATGAGATAGTTTGCCCCATTCTGTCTCTCCCCATCTCCTCTCATTATATTCCTCTCTCACCTCTTGATTTCACCTTTTAAGTATCATCCCTTCCTACTAAATTGGTCCTGTGCCCTCTATCTATGTATACCTGTAAACATATATATATATATATATATATATATATATACACACACATACACACACACACACACATTCACACATATATTCTTTTGCCTATATACCCTCTGATAAAGACTATATATATATATACACACACACTTCTATTCCCTACAACAATTTTCATACTGAAAAAAGTTTCATCAGTTACAATTATCATTTTTTCATGTAGGAATATAAATAGTTCAACTTTGATAAGTTCCTTATGATTTCTTTTCCTGTTTACCTTTTCATGCTTCTCTCTTGCTTCTTGTATCTGAATGTCAAATTTTCTATTCAATTCTGGTTTTTTCTTCAAGAATACTTGAAAGTTCTCTAATCCACTGAATGACCATATGTTCCCCTGAAACATGATACTCAGTTTTGCTGGGTAGGTGATTCTTGGTTTTAATCCTAGCTCCTGTGACCTCTGGAATATTATATTCCAGGCCCTTCTATCCCTCAATGTAGAAGGTGCCAGATCCTGTGTTATCCTGATTGTGTTTCCACATTTTTCAAATTGTTTCTTCCTAGGTGCTTGTAATATTCTCTCCTTGATTTGGGAATTCTGGAACCTGGCTATAATATTCCTAGGAGTTTTCTTTTTGGGATCTTTTTCAGGAGGTGATTGGTGTATTATTTCAACCTCTATTTTGCCTTCTGGTTCTAAAACATCAGGGCAGTTTTCCTTGAGAATTTCTTGAAGGATAATTTCTAGGTTCTTTCTTTGATCATGGCTTTCAGGTAGTCCAATAATTTTTAAATTATCTCTCCTGGATCTATTTTCCAGGTAAATGGTTTTTCTCATGAGATATTTCACATTGCCTTCTATTCTTTCATTTGTTTGGATCTGTTTAACAGCATCTTGACTTCTCAAAAAGTCACTAGCTTCCCTTTGGTCCATTCTAAATCCCAAAGGAAAGATTCTCCTCAGGGAGCTTTTGAGATTCTTTTTCCCTCTAGCAAATTTGGCTTTTTAAGGCATTCCTCTCCTCATTGCCTTTTTCAGCCTCTTTTGCCATTTGAGTTAGTCTATTTTTAGGGCATTATTTTCTCAGTCAGGTTGTTGACTTTTCCTTTCATAATTTTTTTGCATTGTTCTCATTTCTCTTCCCAATTTTTCCTCCATTTCTCTTATCTGCTTCTTAAGGTCCTCTATGGCCTGTAACCAGCTCATATTTTCATTTGAAGCTTTTGGTGCAGGAGTTCTGACTTCACTGTCTTTCTCCTGTTCCATGCTTTGATCCTGTTTGCCCCCAAAATAGGAGTCTAATGTTGAACTTTTCTATTTGTTTTGTTTCCTTTGCCTGGGCATGTTGCCACTCAATTACTTGATTTTTGGGCTTGTTGCCACAGTAGGACTTTGCCACCAGCCAGGGGAGCTTCTGTCCCAAACACTGGGATTTTCTTAGCTGCCAGAGGTATTAGTTGGGTGCCCTTTTTGAAACCTCTACACCCTCTGGCAAGCTGGTCACACACCCCAGGACCTCCACCCTAGACTGCAATCCAGATCCAAAAAGGTTAAAGCAAGAGCGATTACCCCTCAGACTGGTTGCCTTTTCCCCCCACAGTCTGCAGGCCCGGGGCTGAAGCTGCAATGTGGAGGGGCCGCGCTGTGGCTCCACAGTGGCTTCTTGCCCTGGGGGCAAAAGCCAATGCTCTCCCCACTACTGGTCCCAAGTCCACAGTGCACTGACCTCTTACTTTGTCCTTGGCATCTATGTGTTGATAATTCTGCAAATGGCCACATGTACTGGTGTTCTGGAGTCCCTCCAGCCAGCTGCTGGTCAGGCCACCCTGGGGCTAAAACCTATGGCTCATGGTGGGCCTGGGGTCAGCTCCCATAGAGCTGCTGCTGGGCTGCTGGGCTGTCCTAGTGGGAGGTTAGCTTCTTTGTGTCATTTTGTGGGTTCTGTAGCTCCAAAGTTTGTTCAGAGTCCCCTTTTCCATGGATTAGTGAAGGTGGAAGCTGGAGCCGCAGCAAAGTCCTGTTTCTACTCGGACATCTTGGCTCCGCCCCCCATGATTATCTTTTTTGAAGACTTCATACAAATGCCAACCTTCTCCAGTTTTAACCAATCTTTTTTACCACAACATTTGATTAGCAAATATTAGAGATCAAGTCAACAGGCTCATTCCTCCCTACTACTAATACCAAGTGCTGCTTCTGTTCTCCCAATTCAACATCTCCTGCTTCCAAAGATCATGCCGTCTGACTAGTCACACTCTCTTCAAATCCTTCTCATTTGCCTGCCACCTAGAAATTCTCACAACTTTCTCCAAACTTTGACACCCAGTGTTAGTGCTCCTTTATCAACCTCTCTTCCCTATCACCCTTAGAGAGTGTGTTATCTGCAGTGAAGACCCTTCAAACATATTTCTGAAATTCTGAACCCCCATTTTTCTTCTACTTCAGCCAACACACTCCCCAGCACAACTTTGAATTCTGTATAATCTAGAACCTTACCTCCAAGATCCTGAACTTTGAAATGCCCCTCTCTTGCAGCAGTTTTCTTGCTATCTTTCTACTTCTCCAAAACACTTCCTTCTCTTACCAGTTTTTGCCTTTCTTTGTATCCCCATCCCTTAGCACCATCCTTGGCACATAATAGGTGCTAAATAAGTGCTTATTGACTTGACTGAATTGTCACTTCCAGCCCCTCAATTTCTCCTTCTCCCTCCCAGTCTATTAATACTATTCTTTCCACCTTACTATTAACCCTATAATCAGCCATTTACATTGTTGCTTTTTTCCATTACTTTTAACATCCCTCCTCCTAGTGCTTAATCTGGGATATTTCTATTACCTACCTACTTTACCCTTGTTTCACAGAAGACAAATGCTACTAAGGAAGTTCCTAAAACTATGCTGGGGATGTCCACGTATGCTATCCTACCTAAACCTGCCCCTCATTGCTTGACAATAATTTTGATCACTTTTTATTATCACATTCCCAGTAATGATTTGGACAATCCCTTATCTCTTTTACTCCCAATTACACTCCCTCCCATTTCATTCTCAGCACATGATCTCACTTCGTATTATTAATGATAAGACTGAAGTCACTATGTAATCATACATTTAGAGCCAAAAAGGGGTGTTAGGTGTTGGTGGTCATATAATAGAGAGCTCTCATTGTATTATTGAGAAATATGAGTCTAATAAGGAACACTATGGAGATAATTGTTATAATGAGAAAGGCAGGATTTGAACTCAGGTCCTATACCTCTAAATTCAACATTCTTTCCCCTATGAGCACACAGATGTAAACTTTTCTAACTCCCTTCTCCATTTGCTTTAATTTTTTCAATAATCCTACACTCCCAACTCCTTCCCTTTATTTTCAGTGTTATAGGTGATTGTCTTGTAATTCCTGTCCTTGTAACTTTGATCATATCACTTCCTGTCTTCCTGATGATACGGTCTCATTAATCACCTCTCTTATCCCAATACATTTTCTTTCCTTTTTTAAAAAAGTATGGAACGCTTCACGAATTTGTGTATTATCCTCGCGTAGGGGTCATGCTAATCTTCTCTGTATAGTTCTAATTTTTGTATATGTGCAGCCAAAGTGAGCACCCAATATGTTTTCAATATCTCACTCTACTATGTTATCCTGAAGACCAAAAACACGTCAAGGTATCTTTTATCCCCAAACCCATCTTTAAGCTAACATCCTCTTGCTTCTGTTGGTAAACTTCTTGTCATAATAATCTACATGTATAGACTCTGCCACCTCATTACCTGCTCATTCCAAAATTACTTTGTATTTAGCTTCTATGCCAACCTCTTAGGAAAAGTGACTACAATGATTTTACTAGGACCCCAAACATTTGTGTCACTGATGCTATACTTAAGGACCCAGCTAGCTTGGAGCACAAGCTCAAAGATAAAACTTTCCCAGAGACCTAAAAAAACATAGGGCAATATGAACACAAATTCAGACATACAGGAAAGTCACCCATTTAACCCCATAGCAGAAAGTCATGAGAGCTTTCCTCTACCTTTCCAGTTCTCCTTCTCTTCAACAGTTCTCTGGTCACAACTTAAGGATTTTGGTATATACATGAGAAAAACAGCCCCAAAGTGAGCCCCATACAACCAATCAGTTGTCAAATCCTAATGACTCTATCCCCACAATATCTCTCATGTAGCTTTTTTTTTTGCGGTGACAAAGAATTGGAAACTGAGGGGATGCCTATCATTGGAGTAATGGCTGCATAAGTTATGGTATATTAATACAGTGGAATACTACTGTGCTATAAAACACATTGAAAGGAATGATTTCAGAAAAACCTGAGAAGACTTGTATGACCTAATGCAAAGTAAAGTGAGCAGAACTAGAAAAATTTATACACTAATAGCAATATTATAAAGATAATCCACTTTAGAAGACTTAGTAACTGATTGATAACAATGACCAATCACAGATCCAAAAGACTCATAATAAAACATATTATCCACAACTAGATAGAGAACCGATGGACTCAGAGTGCAAATTGAAGCATATTTACTTCTCTTTATTATTATTATTATTATTGTTGGACATGGCCAATACAGGAATGTTTTGCATGATTATCCATATTTGTAATGGGTTTTGTTTCTAATTAATTAAATTAGATGGAATTAATTTGGAATTAAAAATATATCACTTGAATGCACTGCCTAACATTCATTATAAATGAAAACCATCCTCATTCACAAAGTTATCTCTTCTAGGTTAGACTAACAAAATAGCTTTCTTTTTGGTCCTCTTGTTTTCAGTCTATCCCCTCTCTAATCCATCCTTTCTCCACACTATTGCACAGTAATTTTCCTATTATATTACTCTGATTATGTTACTTCAAATTTAAAAATATTCAGTGGCTTCCCAGTCCCTATCAAATATAAATTCCTGATTGTGCCTTTTAAGACATTTCATAATCTGGCTCAATTCCATTTTATTCCAACATTCATAGAATCAGAGTATCAAAGAAGGAAAGAAGCTCATAGACCATCTAGTCCAACCCACACCTGAACAAGCACCCTATCTATAAAGCCTTGGAAAGTAGTTATGCAACCTTTGCTTGAAAAACTCTTCTGTGGAGGAAGCCAATACCTCCTGGGGTTGCTCATTCCATTTTTGCATAGCTTTTCAAAGACGTTCTTCCTAACACCAAACCTCTGCCTCTGCAATGTCTACCCACTGCTCCTAGAAAAGTCTCATCTCTTTTCCATTTGACAATTCTTCAAAAATATTCAAGAACAGTATTCATGTCTCCCTGCATTTTCATTTCTCCAGTGTAAATATCCCAAATTTTTTCAACTTTTCCTCAAGTCTTTTCAAGAACTGATCACCTTCCTCTGGAAACCTCTCCCACTTACCAGTCTGCTTCCTAAAATATGATGTTCAGAGTTGAATACAACATGAAAGATGTGTTCTAACCAGAAGAGAGTATAGCTGCACCCTTACCTCCCTCATTAGACACTAGGATTTTATTTTTGCTTGCAATTTCACACTGTTGACTAATGTTACAATTCCATTAGAGTTCTCAGATCATATCTGGTTTGTACCTCTAAACTTGATTTTTCTGAACCCAACAATAAGGATTTACATTTACATCAGTGAATCTGTGATTTAACAGTGAAGCTATTCCCTCCAATGATGCAGATCCCTCCTCTAACATTCAGGTCACAGTCCATTCTCAACTTATGGTAACTGACTTTTGGCCATGTTATCCTAGTGTATAAAACAAGAGGTATATCCAATGTGCTATGAATCCTCCTCTTGGTCTCCTGAAGGGCACCCACAGGCTGTCCATCTGTTATCCTTTATCTAGCTCCATAATACCATTCCACATCTTTTTCCTGTTATAAATCTCTTTCTAGTCTTTCAATGAGGATGACTATTGTGAGATACAGCTGAAAGAAAACTGAATGTTGAGCGAGACAACCAGATATGGAGTCCCAGACATGCTGCTAACTAGCTGTGTGACTATCACTGAATTTTTTAGAGCTTCAGTTTCCTCATCTATTAAATGGAGCTAATAATATTCACTCTATCCATCACACAGGATTATGCAGAATGAGATATAACCCTAGATATGGTCAATATATTGATTTCTTTTGCTGGACTTTATGTATTTTTCTTTACAAGGGAGGGTTTCTACTCAAACTCTTCCACTAGACCATGAGCTCCTTGAGAAAAGGTATTATCATTGTATCCTCAGCATTCAGCAGAGGACCAGCACATTATAGACACTTAATAAATGTTTGTTGACTGAATGACATAATAATAGTTAATAATTATTTAGCACTTTAAGGTTTGCAAAATGCTTTACATCTATTATTACACTGATTTTTTTAAATGCACAGAACAAAAAAGTCCAGAAAATGACACAGTACTATTGCTATATTTTAAAATTATATATATATATATATATATATACACATACACATGTATATTATTGCATACATATGTATATGTATGCAGATATACACACATGTGTCTTAGATGAGATATAAGAGATCACAATTTCTCATATAATATTCTATTCTTTGCTTATTGAAACGTTTGTTCTTCGTTGATGACTTAAGTTCAAACTAAAATGGATAATTATAATTATTTTTTAAAATGATAATTGTCATCAGTGATCAAAAAGCAGCCAGAGGAGACATATTCTTTTAGTTTTTTTATGTTAGTTAATGCATTTCTTGATAGGAAATGAATAATAATAACATTAATTACATTAAATTAATAACATGACTTTTGCAGGAATTCTGAACAAGAGAAAATATGAGTTATTAATAATGAATGCCTAGAAAGTGGGCAGAATATAAAGACATACATTTCTTTAAATATTTGCAAATGTGTTTAGTTAGTGGTCTGCCATCAGCTGTAGGCAAACTATGGCATGAGGGCCAAACTTGCCCATGACCTATTTTTGCATGGCCCTGGAGCTAAGAATAGCTTTTACCTTTTTAAAATTCAATAAAATTTTATTTTAATATGCAAAAACCATTCCTAGGTTGGGGTTGTACAAAAGCAGGATGTTGCTGGGATTTGGCCATAATTTGCAGACCCATAGTCTACATAATCTTTATTTTGTGAAAGAAAGTCTATAGGCTATTGGAAGAATCTAGCCACATTTCTATTTAAATATCTGCTTAACATAACAAAAGACTAAAAAAAGAGTGGTGCTAAATGCAAAGACTATACAAAAATTCTACTCAGAGAAACAGATAGTTGTCAAGAACTGGTTTCATCATATACCCAAAGGCAATAAGAAACAGGATCACAAGATTCTTGCAGCTGCCCACAAAGAGAATAAACAGACCACCATGAAGATAACTTCAGTTTATGTATCAACAATGGTTGCAAAGGGTGAAGAAACAGAGAAGTCCTCTGAAGAACTTGGCAAGATATTCCAAACGCAGTCTATATATACTTGGATATTCTGTTAGCTCCAATGTAAATGTATGTTGGGGGGTAGGGAAGAAAAATTGAAAACTATGTTGGAAAAATAGTTTGGAAGGTTTATAGGCTAGTTATGCCTATATAATGTGAATACACACACACACACACACACACACACACACACACATATATTTTTTTTTTTTGCTTCGGAGGGCAATTGGGGTTAAGTAACTTGCCCAAGGTCACACGGCTAGGTTTTTGTTTGTTTGTGTGTTAAGTGTCTGAGGCCGGATCTGAACTCAGGTCCTTCTGACTCCAGGGCCAGCGCTCTACTCACTTCGCCACCTAGCCGTCCCTGAATATTTTCTTAAAGAAAAGAGTTGGAAGGCGTTAGACTTGGCAAAGACTGCCTGACATTCCCACAATAAAACTGGCTGTAACTAATAGGATTTTTGAGTTGGAAAGTACCTTAAAAATCATCTAGTCAAATATTTATTTTTGTAGAGGGAAACTGAGGCTCAGAAATGTTAATTAATTTGCCCAAACTTTCACAGGTGGTAGAAAGTTGAAGTGTTTGGGCTCAAGTTGATATCTTCTGACACCAAAAATACTCTTCATTCCACTAAAACATCTGATGACTTATTAGAGACATTATAATCATTTAAAAATCAGCTGCCTGACTCCAGGTAGACCCATAAATGATTAAAGAAAAGGTCAAAGTAAATAGCAAACTGGAATAAAATAGAAAGATGAAAAAGAGACACTTCATGCAATTATAGTACTCTAACTTGACCTGTTTAAGTAAATAGTAAACTGATTTAAAGAAATCATTTGCAGAAGTAATAGATGGAGGTAACAGATACAGGTTTAGATTTGATGTAAGGAAAAACTTTAACTGTAAGAACAATTTATATGACAGCTACAATAAATGTGGCAACAACCCTGAAAAACTTGAGAATTCTGATCAATGAAGTCACCAATCACAACTCGAGTACTAATAGCATATCTCCCACCTCTGGGGAGAGAAGAGGCATACTGAGGGAGGAAATGAGGCTCATATTTCCAGAAAAGGCAAATGTGTTTATTTGGTTTTTGTTTTGTTACATGGAAGGGTTCCATGGAAAGGGGATGGGGTGGGGGTAGCACAAAAGAGAGTCATTGGAAAGTGACATTGATGTTTAAATAAAAAAAGAAAAGGTAATAAGACCTTAAAAAACAACAACCACCAAACTTCCTAATCATTAGTTATTTCAAAGTGGAAGGGACTGCCTTGGGCAAAGATGTTTGGTTCCCCCTTATTGGCTATCTTTGAGCATAGACTATTTATCCTAAATGCTCACTTTCACAAAACCCTTGTTTTGTGATGGATGACCACTTGTACAAGGTGAAGTAGAATGGATATTTGTTCAGTTATAATTTGAACTAAATGGCCTTTGAGATCCCTTTCAACCCAAAGATTCTGTAAGAGATAGACAAATGTAAAAACATGAAGGTTATTATAGAATGTTAAGAGAATCACAGAATTTCAAGTTGGAAGGGTCCTCAGAAATCATCTAGTCCAACCCCCTAATTTTTTGAAAGGTGACTTTAAGAGGCTTAATAACAGGGTTGAGTGACTCACCCAAGTTCACACAGGCAGGAAGTACCAGGAATAGGATTTGAATCCCTGCATTTCTAATCCTAAATTCAATGTTCTTTGTACTACAACACAGAGCTTCTAACTAATGCAAAACAATTGTGCCAGGAGACAAAATATATATAATCTTTTTGGTGGTGGTGGGGGGAGATGCAACATCCATTTAGAATTACTAAGAATTATACACACATGTGCTAAGTACTTAATAAATGCTTGTTGACTAAGGATAAAAGAAAACTAAAGGAATATTTCCTGACAAAATATCAAAAAGAAGAGAAAATTAGCTTACAGGAAACTTATCCGTATCATGAAAAGAAAACCAGAAAGATGACACATATAGAATGGAATAGATCTGGTGTAGGTTTGTGTGTCTGTGTGTGTTTGTGTGTGTATTCATGCACTCGGGGTGTGAGATCTGTTTTCAATGGCAGCAATCATGGAAGCTCAGCATTTAAACTCTTACACTTACAGGGCTTAATCAGAAGGAAAAGTGGCAATAGCACTTAGGTAACAGAGTTAGCAAGAGCTTTAATGACTTTTCTTTCTTTTTTTCATAGTTACTCTATCCCTAGCTGCCCTCTTTCCTATTTACTCTTTTTCTGAGTTACTTTTAATTTTATATTGTACAATGACTATATGTTCCATTCATGACTCATAGCCACATGAGAGAAGACAGGAATTATAGAAATGGGATTTTGTGGAAGTAAGCATCTTGGGATCATGCGGTCCATTCAATTTAAGACGGGTAGTTTTCCTAATGCAATCCAACCTGATCTCTTCTTTTTAGTCAATTTTCTGACTGCTCACTTCCACAAAATCCTCTCTTTAATTCTAATAATCTCCCTATAGCTGTAGAATCACATGGCTGTAGAATCAGAACACCTAAGCATTATAAAAATATTAATTAAATGTAATCCAAAAAAGGGGTAGGAACAAGAGAGGATTAAAAAAGGACAAGATAACCCCCAAAATATAAGCAAAAAAGAGGATCACTGAAACATTTTTAAGTGAATGAACAGAAGGAAAGCTAAAAAGAATTAGAAATAGGACAGCTTTGAAATTTACATGTTGAGATGTTAAGTTAAAGTAGCACTCTGGCTGTCCTTTTAAAGATTTCCATCCTTGACATGTGACTAGTCATACATGTTCCTATAATATATATTCATGTCATTTCTTGCATTCAAGCCATCCTTGGTCATATGCTGCACGTTAATTAGGCCTAATGTGATTATATTACCTTTTAGATTACATTTTTTTGCTTAATTAAAAAAGCTTGAATTTAAATACCAAATAAAATAGACATTTCCATACAAATAGATCAGAAAAAGAAATTATACATGAAACTGTAAATATTTATTATTTACAATTTGTTTTTCTTTCAAAACACAGTGTCCCAAAACTCTTAAACAACACTAATTTGTCTCCAAGTTATTTTTTAATCCATATTTCCCATTACTCTCTTCCTCCACAGTCAGAATGATGTTACCTGACAATATTCCTTTAATCCAAAGTTTCTCCCTGTCTCCTCTCCACCAATCTAAATCCCTGCTGCTTTAGTAAAATCAAGATATCTTAAAAATTAGAGATAGCTTCTAGCACATTGGTTGGTTGACTTATAAGAAATTTATTTAAAAAACAGTTATAGGAACTGCATGAAACAAGATGGTATTGGAGGGGCTGTAATCTTCTTGAGAGGGGAATGCTCACACTGGAAAATTTATAGAATCATCAAAGACTAAATGGCAAATGGAAATGAAACAAAAATCTTGACATTCTCCAGACAATGCCCTATATTAAAGAGGCAGGTTTTTTGTTTTTTTTTAAAAGAAGAGAGTAGGTGAAAATAAGAGCAAAAAGAGGGTTTAGAGAAGAAGGAAAATGAGATAATAATTATCCTAAGGTTGGGAGTGTAGACTTTCCTCTTTTGTATATTGTTTCTTATAGAGGCTCAAAGTAAAACAAAATAATACATTTCTCCTCCTATATCTAGCAACTCCAAGTATTGTTCTCCTTAGTGGGATCCTAAATCCATCCAAGGGTCAACTTAAGTTCTTCCACATCCTTTGACCACATCGGCCAACACAGGATTGCTTGCCCCTTTCTGTTGTTGTTATTTTTTTTCTTTTTGGAGGGGGTAATACAGGGCAATTGGGGTTAAGTGATTTGCCCAATGTCACACAGATATTAAGTATTAATAGTTTGAGGCCGGATTTGAACTCAGGTCCTCCTGACTCCAAGGCTGTGCTCTATTCACTGAGCCACCTAGATGCCCCTGCCTTCCCCTTTCTGTACTAATCATTGAGCATTTACTCAATGTAGACTTGTGTTTCTAGATATATTTTCATGTGTTTATGTTATGTTCCACACTAAATTATAAATTCATTATACTGTATCCTAATAGAGAGTTAAGAATGATGACCACACTTCTAATGTTATCAAATTTTTATAAGCTAAAGATGAAGTGAAAAGATGGTAGTGAAAAGATGGCTAAAGAACAAAAGAAATAAAAAGTATGAAAAGCTAATATCCTTGTACCAACTAGAAATATCAAAATTCCATAATTTCACTAAAAATATCTAAAGCATGATGCTACTTGCAAACATTATTATATATTTTTTAAAAAATCTAGTTATAGAGGATGACAGTTCAAATAATTCATTTATAGTATTACCAAAAACTATCTTTCATAATTGCTAGAAAAATTAAGTTTATGCATTTTAATTAATATAAATTAAAGGAAGTAATTTTTTTTAAATTCAAGATTTCAGAAAAATAAGCAAAAACCTCAGATAAAATCTGGAACTTACCCAGAATTTCATCTTATTTTAGACCAATGTTTTTAAAGCCAAATTTACTTATTTTTTTCTTATTAATGCATACATAGAGCATATTAGCCTACATATGAGTGTTTTGGCCCAAAGCCTAGAATTTTATTGATTAAACAGACATTTTCCTCCAGGCCATTCTCCAAGGAAGAGAGGGTGAGAAGTGTTATGTTGAAGAAACATAGTAAGACACATATTGGAAGAAGCACTGCTTTTCATATAACTTTAGATCCCAATCAGACAGCTAAATTATTCCTCAGAATGGAATTTAAGTCAATTCATATATGAAATGCATAAAATCACAGGATTCTAGAGCTAGAAAAAAGTTGAAAGATTATCTACCTCACTCTCCCTCATTTTACAGATGAGAACATTTACACAGTATAATCATACCAGCTAAATACTAAAACAGTCTATTTTTTTTTATTCCAATGCCTATTTTAGTGTGTTTTTTTTAAAGTAGACTGAATAAAAGACCTACAATTGCATGTTAGATATAAAGCCTGAGTAGAGGGAATTTGGGGAACCTGCTCTCTTTTGCATTATAAAAAGGTCATAAGTGTCGAGGTTTGACCTGTTCACATAATGAATACTGCCCTGCTCACCTAGTCTGTGCCCTCTGGCAAGAATACATGGAAACAAAAATTCAGTGGAATCACTGCAATTAGCTGAAAAGGGCATTTAAACAAGCTCTGTTCAATTCTTAACTAATCATATCCAATGCTTTCTTTGCCCCAGTGAAACAACAAATGTCTGTTTTTAATACACAATTCTGGAGACTCCAGAGTTAAACTAACCACAAGAACCTAAACCAATGAATGGCATGAGAAATGTTTAAAAATAGTTTCCTTCCACAGCAAGGTGACCCATTACAAACCCTACACCAAATATAGTCCTGAGTGCCCCAAGACACCTTTTTGAATCAAGTTTGAAAAATCTTGGCTTAGAGCTCTCTCACAAAAGCTTCTCCACAATAGTAAAGAACATGCAAACAAATGAAAAAAATAATTCACACTTCCTTGTTCTGTTAAAGACTGACTGATACTTGGGCTTAAAAGTATCATAAAGTGTTCTCCCTTTCCTCTCTCTACTCTCTCTATTTCTCTTCTCCCTCTCCCTTTCCCCCTTCCCCTTTCCCCCATCCTTCTTTCTCTCTCCTGCTTCCTCTCAACACTTGAAAACTGAATTTACTGTAATGTAGCCCCCTCTCCTTTTAATTTCTCAAATCATTGCAGAAAAATGCAAAGCTAAATTACACAGTCCACTTCTCTTCTTAGAATGAGAAACAATAATTCACTCTTTACGGATAAGGCATTTTTACAAGATGGATGCAGTTCTCAGGATTTATATATTCCCTTTATATAGAGATATATAGTAATAACTGTTACAAAGAATTGGTTACAACAAGAAAATTGTCAGGGATGCTCCATTTGAGAAGCAGCAAGGTGGACAGAGGCAGCTAGGTGGCACAGTGGATCGAGTGGTGGGTCTGGAGTCTGGAACATTCACCTCTGTGAGTTTAAATCTGGCCTCATACACTTACTGGCTGTGTGACCCTGAGCAAGTCACTTAACCCTGTTGGCCTAGTTTCCTCATCTGTAAAATGAGGTGGAGAAAGAAGCAGCAAACCACTTCAGTATCTTCTGCCAAGGAAACCCCAAATGGGGTCACAAAATCAGACATGACTAAAATAACTGAACAATAACAACAATGGAATAGATAGGAGGCTTAGCTCAGGGTCAGAAAGGCCCAAGTTGTATCTAGCCTGTGACACATACTGTTTGTGTGATCATTTAGCCACTTCCTTAGGCAACTCTCTAAAACTCTAAGTCATAGAAAAATTGAGATTTTTGTTGATAGGAGTCTCCTACCCAATGAAATCACAGGTCCAGACCACTTAAAAGCAAACAAATAACATACAAACACCATACCGCATATAAAAATCGGTAAATAAACTTAGGAAACCAAAAAGGTAGATGAAAAGGGAGGTGACTTGGGGGGGGGGTCACATAAATTTTCATATAACATAAAACTGTATATATATTGAATTTAAGACATAGTAATTAGAACTAGGTGAAATAAAGCAATTAATGAAAGTTGGTGGGATGTGTTGGTTTAAAGAACTTGACAATAGATAAGGACTTGGCTTCTCATTGTTCAGAATACCTGCATGGTTGGTTTATGGTCCAAAGTCAGAGGAAAAGAAAGCTCTGCACAGCTTTCTGCCCTCATCTTTTCTTTTTTGGGGGGAGGAAGGGGCACGTAGGGAGTGATGGTTGTGTTGAAACAGGGTGTGCTGTTGAGACTATCAGACTAATTCTGAATTTCCCTGGGTATCAATCTGGATCCAGTAGAGACAAGAACTCTTCCCTGAAACTAGGAGCATCTAGTATGCCCTTTGGCACGTGAGCTGTTTTAGCTGATAAGTGAAATTCTGACAATGGTATTTATTCATTCATATTTTTCTCCTGCTTTTTCTTACAAATTAGGAATCATTTTGTTTGCCAACCCAACCTACCATGAATAGGAACACTACTCCCATTACTATTAATTCCTGACAAGGAAGAAAAACTTTAACCCTGCCTCATGACAGAATCATATCCATGCCAAATATTGTATCTGAACTGAAGATGAAGTAGGATAGCAAAGCACTTTAGTCATCTGGTGATATTACTGGAGGAAATGCAATAATTTTCACCAATAGGAACTTAATCTTAATGACACATGATATTTCCCAGACTTTATGGGTGGAAAAAGTGAGGCACAGAGATATTTTTCCATAGTGAAGTTGGGAACTGGATTTTAGACTTCTGCAGATGCCTGCCTCTCTCATTAGGCTACTCTGTGTTCTTTTTATTCACACCTCATGCACTAACAGGTTTTACTCTAGCCTCTAAAGTATAATAATAAAACAAAACAGAAAAACCTGAGGGCATAGAGCAAAACCACTACTTTTCTCATGCTGTTGCTACATTTTGGACAAATACTACTGTGGCATAAAGGTTAAAATTAAACTTAATTTTTGATAGAACACATTTAGTTATGTGTTATTATATGAATGTAAATTACAGTAAAAGACATTCTGCTGGTCAATAATACCACTTCCTTCTAACATAAAATTCCCAACAACGGAAGCAAATGTATTTACTATTGATAAAAGACATCTAATGGCCCCAAAAAAGAACATAGACCTCCAACTAATGGATGTAACTCTGAGATTTTTCCCAAAGGACCATTTTAAAACATCTGGAGAATTGTGTTCAAGTCTAGGTGGTACAATTTTTGGGGGGCGGTTGCTTCTTTTTAGGGCAATTGGGGTTAAGTGACTTACCCAAGGTCACATGGCTAGTTTTTGTGTTAAGTGTCTGAGGCCGGATTTGAACTCAGGTCCTCCTGACTCCAAGGCTAGTGCTCTATTCACTGCCCTATCTAGCTGCCCAGGTGGCACATTTTTAGAAAGGATAGTGTCAAATAAGTAATCAACAAAAGAGTGAACAGGATAGTTAAAGAACTGAAAACTTGACCGTACAAATATCAACTGAATGGACTGAGTGGTTAACATAAATAAGAGAAGACATGAGGTGGGGTATGGAATATGGTAGCACTTTTCATGTATCTTGAAGAGCTGTCGTATGGACATAGAGACCAGAACAAGGAGTAACAGAAAGAAGATAGACATGAGGAAAAACTTTCTAACAATTAGATTTGTGCTGAAAAAGAAAAAGTAAAATGGGCTGCTTAAGGAGATGGTAGATTTACCATCTTTAGAGATCTTCGAGTAGAAGCTGATGTGGATGAGTCTTTTTTCAGGGATGGTTGAACTTGATGACTGCCACCAAAGATCCTTTCCAACCCTGAGATTCTTTGGTTCTTTGACATTCAGTACAATGAGCTTTAGGAAAGCAAAGATACCAGCAAAGGTTGCTTTCTCTCACTACTTCTATAAGAATTTGTTATAATTAGAGCTCACTGAATAGGTAACAAACTACTTTGCAAAGTAGTAAATTCCCCAGTGATGTAGGTATTCAAGCATAAAATTTGTAAACTGTAAAACTCTTCGTCACGGAATTTGGGCAGATGAACTGTAAGATCTCCAGGAAGTCTGGGGATCTGGTTATGGTTAGTATAGGAAGTAACAGTTCTATTAAAATAAACAAGTGTTTGAACATGCTTGCATAAGATGTATTCATTCTCTCAATAATATTAACTGAGTAACTACATTGTGCTAGGCACCTACCAATCACTGTCCAGACCCTAACCCTTTTAATGTCTCCCTATTGCCTATAAAAAAGTCCAAACTACTCAAGGTGGCATTCAAATTCCTTTATAATTTGTCTCCAAGTTATTTTTTAATCCATATTTCCCATTACTCCCTTCCTCCACAGTCAGAATGATGTTACCTGACAATATTCCTTTAATCCAAAGTTTTTCCATGTCTCCTCTCCACCAATCTAAATAACTGAAGGGCCAAATTCAGACCCAAGGAAACCTTGCCCAAATCATACAAGTTTTCACTATTAATGACAACAATAATAACAACTGGCTGTATCTATAACTATATGTACACATACATGTATGATACACACACAGGGGAAAGGAGGAAGAGAAGGAGAAAGAAAGGAGAAGGAAGGAGAAAGAAAAAGAAAGGAAGAGGTAGGGAAGCTTGCAAGGCTTGCAAATGGTTCAAGAAGTCAAACAAGACCTTCAAGGTAGTTAATTAGTCATTCTTTATAAACTTCTCCAACCTCCAAACGAAAGAATTGTGCAACAAATATAAAATAATTATAATAAAATTCATAGAAGACAACCCTTAGATAAGCTGAAAACCTCTTAAGTTTCCATCAGTGAAGAGATATTTGAAGTACTCAGTGCCCACCCCTTACCCCCCACCCCCAGTAAACAGGCTTATTTGCCTGGGATCTCAATACTAGAGAAGGGACCTCACAACAAGTGCTTGCTTGGGGGCCATCAAAAAATATCCCTTTCCTCCAGTCACCTGGCTAGAACTGACAGACATTAATTCTAAAGAGCACCCTGAAGGAAAGGAAGAGAGGAGAGGTGGAATCTGGAGGGCTAAAAATAAACCAGCGCAAGTACTGCCTAGGGCTTGAGGGGAAAGGTGACAGGAAACCAGGTGGAACCAGCTTCTATCCCTAAGAGTTACTCAGGCGCAAAGATCCAAGATTAGGAACTCTATACCCCCTAAGGCAAGGAAGCTGAGGCAACTCAGCAGGCCAGCCTTAGGTAGTCTACAGCATCAAGAAAGAGAGAGAGTGACCAGAGAGCAGGTGATGGAAGAACACTAAAGAAAGCATAAAACACCAAAGATATCACAAAGCAAAGCTTCAATAAAATCCCATGGGCACAAACAAATAAACCAACAGAAGGGATCATAAAAGTGAAAGAAAAAAATGAATAAAACCACAAAGGGAAACCAAAGTACAAGTGTTAAGCAAACAATTTTATATGAAGGAGAGTGCTTTACCAAAGACAGAATCCTGAGTACTCTCCAGAGATCCAGAACAACAAGAAGAAACTTCAGAATGGCTCAAAAGAGAAAACATATTACTAAAAGAGAGCTGGAATAAATTTAGGTCAGAAAATATGGTTTACAAAGTGCTTTATATACAGGTTGTTGTATTTGTCCCTTTGTTCTCAAAGAAGACCATGGTATCAGGGAAAAGATGACATGACTTGTAGTTGACTTGGATTTCAGTGAGGGCTGTGCAAGGTCACCAGTCTCACTTTCTCCTCCAGAGACATCTGGATCCAGTGGCCAGATATTCATCAGGACAACTGGAGATGGCCCAGGATGCATTTACAGGTTGCTTTGCATACATTATCTCTTTTGAAATTCCCAACAGCTTTGTGAAAAAGGTAGTAGAAATATTAATATTCCTACTCTACACATGAAAAAAATGGAGATGTTGACAGTGAAATTACTTGCCTTTGGTCATATAGCAAGTGTCAGAGGCAGGATTCAAACTCAGGTCTTTCATAAATCCAAGTCTAACACTCTTAAGGTACCCTACTCTGACTCCACAGCATGTAGTCTTCTCAACTCTTCTGCTACCTGTTGTCTGTTCTAATCTGTCACTTAACCATTGGCTACTTTGTGCCCATTAAATTCTTTACAAATTCATGTCTTACCATTAGAGTAAAATCATAAATTTGTGATGCCATAGAACCATATCACATACAAATCTTAACTAAGCACACTACTAAACACGTGCTCAATCGGTATCTGTTGAATGGATGAATGAATAGATGAATTAAATCAATGAGAATGCTATTCTAATGACATCACATTTCTTAGGGCAATTTTACTTGGCTTCACAAGAATAAAGGAAAGACAATGCTTCCTTCAGGTGCTTGGTTTCCAGTTTTACAACTTTGCTTATCTCTCCTCAAAACTATTACTATTATAGTAATAACCCCTCTCCATAACCATCAAAGTATAAAACCCCTGATTCCAAAATAGCACACCAAGAGGGTATAGTGAAGACCTTTAAAAAGGGATAGAATCTTTACAAAGAATCTTGAATCTTAAGTTTAGAGACAGAAGTGACCTCAGAGATCACGTTCGGTTCTTAACCTTTTTGTATCATGAGTCCCTTCTCATAATGTTTTTAGATACATTAAGAAATACAAAGAATTACCAAGGAAACCAAAGGGTAGTGAAAATAAAGTTTTAATTTTTTCTCATCCATCACAGGTCCCTTAAAACTTAGAGTTCTTTGGATACTAGGTTAAGAACTCTTCACCTAGTTTAATCCCCTTAATTTAGAGATGAGGAAATTTAAGGCCAAGAAAAGATTCATGAAACACGCAGGATCACATAAACAATCAAAAAAGCATAGTCACATAGCCAGCAAAATAGCAGATTGGAGATTCAAACCCTGGCCCCCTCACTTCTTGAACCCAAGGTTCATTCCACTGCACCCTGCTAGCCCACTTCTAAAAGGATCTATTCTCCACAAAGTCGCTCAAAGTTTCCTAGGTTCTTTTGTGGATTTGGAATATTTCCAAGATGTGATTCTAACTCTGATAGTTTAAATCAGCACAAGATGCTGCAATAAAACTTCCTCATGCAGAGACTGGAACATGCAGTCTTGCAAATTCCAGAGAAAACAGCTCTGAGTCATCTATAAATCCATAATCCATTTGCTGAACAAGTTCTTCTGACAATTTTGCAAAAGGCAAAAAAGGACAAAAGGGATTGTACAGTAACAAGTGTGCTAATTTAGCTAACATGGTGCTATGAAACAGAGATATAGCTGTATTTTGGTGAATTTGTCACTATTAAAATACTACCCCATTTGGCATTTTCTAAGATGATTCAAGACATTTTGCAGCATTCATTTAATTAATTCCTTCAATATTCCTTTGAGATTAGCTAAGGGCCATTTTAGTTTTAACTTATTGACAAATGTTTAAATCAATATTGATCATGAGTAATATGGGAAGAAATTCAATCAGAGACTAAATAAATGAGGAACTGGTAGGAGGCTCACTGTTGTGATCCCAGATCCTAGACCTAATCATTAGAGAGACCTTAGAGGCTACCTAACACAACCCTGGCATTTTATAGCTGAAAAAACTAAGGCCCTTTGGAGGCTGAATGATTAAAATTTGATGCAAAGAGAAAATGTGACTTGCCTACACTTATTCATCTAGTCAAAGGAATGCTTATTGCTATCAAGATAATGCTTAACCATCATTTCTACCTCCTGCAGTACCACCTTGGGCAGTTCTCGAAACACAAACTTGAGATCAGTTGCTGATACCCCTTCCTTCCCATGTATCCATCTCTGATCCCTCAGCTCTTCAATTCAGTTTCAGGAAATGGATGAGAAGAGATAGATGTAGGAGACAGGAAAAAGGGAAAATTCTTATCCACAGGGAAGTAAAAATAAAAACTTAATCTAAAACATGGGTAAGCTGCCAAACAATGTGCAAATCATAAGCAAATACAATCATGGTCTTTCTGGCTGAAAACATCTCAATGTAGACATGGAGAAAATTCAAGGAGGCTTCACAAAGATGCTGTTAAGATAAAAGTCTTTTATAAATATTTCCATTTTTTCTTTTAAAAAATCTTTATTATTATTATAGAAATAATCAAATAACTATTTTATGTAACTTCTTTCATACAAAGAACTCAAAGTACTTAAAATATTTAACTCATTTTTAGAGTTAAATAAGTTATTTTTAAACTTATTTTCAAATGGAAAAGAAACTACAAACCCAGGTATACCTTATTATATGGAAACAAAATGAATTTGTAAAATAAATCACTTTAATAGTGATGGCTTACTCTTCAAGAGGATTATATGTCTTATAAAGAGTATCATTTAAAAGATTTTTAGAAAACCTCCAAATTAAAATTTCACACATATTACATGATAAGAGCTATACCTTAAATTATAAATGCTCAGTTTTTAATTTTCATGGGGAAGAAAATTGAATCATAACTTTCATGAACATATATAAATATAAAAAAAACACAAATTACACGATTTTTAGAAAATTCTACAGCCTACCATTATTTAGGAGCACAGAGAACTTGTATAATTTTCATTTCTTGCCTATCAAAGGGAAAAAATTATCTGAAGAAAAAACTTCTCATTTAATACCTAAGATTGTGAGAGCAGGGACAGCATCCACCCAGAGATTTCCTTCTTTGCCCTACTGATCTCTCATCATGTGATCTTGGGAAAAGCCCAAACCTTTGTCTCAATGTTTCAATGCATAGTCTTGGAGTGCAGTCTTGTTTCTAAGTTGGGCCAAAGGGTAGGAACACAAATGGATAAAGGCTCTTTTAAACACTTTTTATGCAATCTTTTATTCTTTCAACAAATAGGCATTAAGTGTCCTGTGGGGGAGAACACTGTACTTATTAGATGTTAGAACAGGTATCAGATTTAGATGAAACACAACCCCTTCCCTTACGGGGCTAAGTCTTTTTAGTAGAGAAATAGGATATAAATTCATCCTGGTATTTAAAGCTCTTCAAATCTGACCCCTTTCTATCTTTCTAATTTCCTTACACGTTATACCACTCCAAACACTGTATGGTCCAGTCAGACTAGTCTTCATGCTACTCCTGTTCCTTCTACATGATGTGCCATCATCACCAGACTTCATAAACTCCTTGGCCCTGGTTGTCCTCCTTTATTAGAATATACTTCTCACCTCCACCTCCTGGAATCCTTCAAGGATCAAATGTTCCCTTCTACAACAAGTCTTTGCTGGTTGCCCAAAGTTTCTTGTGCTTTTCCCTATAAGGTTCCCTTGTAAATACTGTGTTTATCTTTTACATAGTGTCTTCCAGCATTTGAAGGGCTGTCCTGTGGAAGAGGATTTAAGCTTATTCTTTGGCCCCAGAGGGTATAAGTTACAGAGGGGTTTAATGACAGAAAAAAACTTCTTAATGATTAGAGTTAATCCAAGTATTATAGAAGTGTATTGATTCTACTCAGATATAGTGCCCAATATTGGTTAGCAAAAAAAAATCTAAATTTGGCTTTTGGTTACTTTTTGTTTATTTCAATGAAGGGCACTCAATGGTATGTTCTTGGAAGAAGAGGCATAAATATATGACAATGCCTAGTGTTTCATGCTCTCCTTTCAAAGTATCAGTTTGATATAGTATTAAGCCTGCTGCTTGGACTTGGACTTGGATTAGAGTCAGAAAGCCCTGAGTTCAAAGCTTGTTCTCTAATGTTTGTCAGCTTTGGGACCATGGGCAAGTTACTTTGTAAAGCATTTTGCAAACGTAAAAGGATTAAATAAAGGTCAATTGTTATTATCTTGTTCTCATCTTGTTTGATGGAGTGCAAACAGAAATGGTCCTAGGACAAATCACTCTACTATTATTTGGTTTCATGTTCTATAGACTATTGTGCAGCTGGATAAATTGAAAGCTTTTTTTGTAATTGTTTCTTCCAGTTTGATTGTGTCTATTAAGTCCCTACATTTAAAAATGAAATTCCATAGAATGCAGGGATTATGGGCATTTGGTATGGAACATTTATCAAAATACTGTTCTTAAAGTTTTATGGACCAATGTTATTATAAAGCATTGGGATAGGAAGAGAGAGAGGAATTAGATCTGTGATTTTATTGCTTTAGGGAACTCCCAAGTTAAGGAAGCTCTCTTACTAATGGAAGTAAGCACCTTTTTTCCAGCTAAATAGTTTCAGAGAATTGCCTAAAACCCTGCAAGACTGAGTGACTTGCCCAGATTCATACAATAAATAGGTGAGATTTGAACCTAAGTCTTCCTGAATCTGAAACCATCTCTCTAATCACTAAACTATACTACCTCTCTCAAGAATTTAACATCTCTATTGTCGGTATAATTATTTATTTATTATTAATTATCGTTATTGTTAGCAGCAGCAGTAACATTAAGGCACACTTTACCCTGGGTAATATAATCAGAACCTGGAAATTGTCAGTAAAAATATTTCAGGAATATGAACAGTGCAAGACCACTTTATTCATTCTTTAATGGAGAAGAGTATGAAAGAAAAGTAGGAAGGCTGAGCCTGACTCAGCTGAACATTTCCTCAGCAACAATAATCTCTCTTGCTGAAGGCATTCGAAAGGAGTATAATTCTATGGCAAGCTTACCTCAGGGCAAATCACCTTCATATGCAAGCCAACTGAAACTTATCACAGAAATTCAGCTGGAGTTGGTGCCATAAAGTGACCTGAAACTCCCTAGAATTACTTCATAACTTTACCACCAACAAAAAAAGCATTTATAGACACCTCATTACACATGGAGAAGCGATGTAGTGAAGTGGGGAAGACCTATATCTGAATCTTACCACTATAACTAGCTATTTGACTTATACACAGCCTTAGTTTTCTCATCTGTAAAAGTAAGTCCATTAACCAACAAGCCAGGCATGATGCTAGGCACTGTATATATGATGTAAAAAATTAAGCAAATGGGGGCAGCTAGTTGGCGCAGTGGAGCATTGGCCCTGGAGTCAAGAGGATCTGAGTTCAAATTTGACCTCAGATACAACACACACACACACACACACACACACACACACACACACACACACACACCTAGCTGTGTGACCTTGGGTAAGTCACTTAACCTCAATTGCCCTACTTTCCAGAAGAAGAAGAAGAAGAAGGAAGAAGAAGAAGAAGAAGAAGAAGAAGAAGAAGAAGAAGAAGAAGAAGAAGAAGAAGAAGAAGAAGAAGAAGAAGAAGAAGAAGAAGAAGAAGAAGAAGAAGAAGAAGAAGAAGAAAGAAGAAGAAGAAGAAGAAGAAGAAGAAGAAGAAGAAGAAGAAGAAGAAGAAGAAGAAGAAGAAGAAGAAGAAGAAGAAGAAGAAGAAGAAGAAGGTCCCTCAAGGACTCATGCACTTTTATCAAGGGATTCAACATCCACATATATAAAAATAAGCCATATATGTAGGCATTGTATACACACAAATAAAAACAAAATAAGGAGGGGAGTGTTGGGCTGAATTATTTTCAAGGGGCCTTTCAGCTTTAACATCACACAATTCTAGACTACATAAAGGTTTGCAGAACTGAGTTGAGTAACTAGCTCCACCTTACTACACTCAGCCACTGTAGTTTTCGAAAAACTCTCCTCAAGTATCTTTTAATAAGTTTCATTGTTTTGCTCATTAGAAGGAAAAGTAACTTTGCATTTGTATCTGTTAACAAATTTTCTTCAATGTTCTAACCATGAGGAAGGATGAATGACAGATAGAAAAAGATAACACACATCCTGCATGTATGTATGTATGTGTGTGTGTGTATATGTATTCTTCATAAATATATGTGAGTTGGAGAAACTGTTTTATGTTGTTATAATGTTTTAAGGATTTTTAAGTGTTGAAAGTTAAAAGTATTTTATTGAAGCTATTAATGATATTTTTCATGAAATATTCCCTGCACTGTCAAAGAGAAGGAAGACTATCGAGATATTATACATATGAATTATGTATAATGAAAGAGGATCAAATGAGATAATATATAAAGTGCTTTGCAAACCTTAAAGGGACATATAAATGCTAATCATTTATAGATGGTAAAGTTTTAATGATACACCTTTTACCAAAAGATATTGTGCTTAAAGTCATAGATTTGAAGCTAGATGAGACCTTTGAACTAAGTTCCCTAATCCAACATTCTCATTTTATAGACAAGGAAGCTAAGGTCCATACAGATTAAATGACTTCGAGTCCCAGAAGTAGAAAATAAGAGAGGTGGATTTAATCCAGTCACTCAAAATATAATAGCTTTGGGATCCATACAGAACAGGTAAAGAGGGCTAAGAAAACACATGGGTCAGTGTATTACCTGATTAAATGAGAAGACTGCTATGCTAGTACATCAGAAGCCTGTACCTTTGTCAGGCACTACAGATGGATAATAAGGCAGGCTCAGAGTTCAAGGGAAGAAGATAAGGCTAGATCACATTTCTTATATTATGCAATGCTTTCAAATAATTCTAAATTGTTCCCTGCTGCAAAAAGTCATTATTTTAACAGTAAAAACTCTCTCCACATTGCTGTATGGCTACAAAGCACCTAATATTTTGAATTTAGAAGAATCAAAAGGGTAACAGAAAAATACTTGGCAAGTCTAAATATTTTGCAGCAATAGTGCCAAGGATAACTTGCATGCAAGAAGTAGGATAAAAGATGACATGAAGGATGGAAAAGGACACAGCACCTGGCAAAAGCAAGCCAGTGGATGGATAGCCAGGTGCTGCAGTATCCAGGAAGTATTAAAGGATAAGAGAAAGTCCTTTAACACACTGCAAAGGTATTCTATGGAAAACACAGAAATTCATGGACAAAAATAGCACAACATTCTATGGGCTGTATTCTTCACTGATGGAATGAGTACATCAGTGAGATTAGATAAGTATCAAGGTATTTCAGTTATGGTCATCATGATGCTTATAAACTATATTTTTCACAGATTAAATGTGAAGGTAAAGATGGAAAAGAGTTAATTTTCTCCTATTATAATAGGGTAATAAGAAGTCACAAAGTGGTATGGAGCCAAGGTAGTGGAGCAGAAATAGGACTTCCGGGCAACTTCAGCTTCCACCTTCCCCAATCCATTTAAAAGGGGACTCTAAACAAACTTTGGAGCTACAGAACCCACAAAATAACACAAAGGAGCTAACCTCCCACTGAGGACAGCCCACAAGGTCGGCAGGGAGCAGCTGACGCAGCACTCTGGAAGGAGACCCAATCTGGGAACCTACCCCATCCTGGCTGGAGCAGAGTGGCTTAGCCCCAGGGCAATTGAGCAGCTGCCAGCTGGAGGGACTCCAGAACACCAGCAGCTGTGGCCATTTCCAGAATTATCAACACACAGATGCCAAGGACAAAGTGAGAGGTCAGTGCACTGTGGACTTTGGGACCAGTAGCGGGGCGAGTGAGTAGGCTGTTACCCCCAGGGCAAGAAGCCACTGAGACACTTAGGCTCAGCCAGCGGCACATTGTGGCTTCAGCTCCTGGCCTGCAGACTGTAGGGGGACCAGGCGATCAGTCTTGGGGGGCGGGGGGCGTAATTGATCTTGCTTTAACCTTCTTGGATATGGATTGTGGTCTGGGGTGGAGGTCTTGGGGTGTGTGACCAGCTTGCCAGAGCTTGTGGAAGTTTCAGAGAGGGCACTCAACTAATACCTCCGGCAGCTGAGAAAACCCCAGCATTTGGGACAGAAGCTCCCCTGGCTGGTGGCAGAGTCCTACTGTGGCAAAAAGCCCAAAAATCAAGTAATTGAGTGGCAACATGCCTAGGCAAAGGAAACAAAATAAACAGAAACATTCAACATTAGACTCCTATTTTGGAGGTAAAGAGGATCTAAGCAGGGAACAGGAGGAGGGCTGGGGGTCAGAACTCCTGCACCAAAAGCCTCAAATGAAAATACAAGCTGGTTACAGGCTATAGAGGACCTTAAGAAGCAGATAAGAGAAGTGGAGGAAAAATTGGTAAGAGAAATGAGAAAGATGCAAGAAAAGTATGAAAGGAGAGTCAACAGCCTGACTGAGGAAAGGAACACCTTAAAAAATAGATGGATTCAAATGGCAAAAGAGGCTCAAAAAGGCAATGAGGAGAAGAATGCCTTAAAAAGCTGAATTTGCCAGATGGAAAAAGAATCTCAAAAGCTCACTGAGGAGAATCATTCCTTCAGAATTAGACTGGAGCAAATGGAAGCCAGTGATTTTATGAAAAATCAAGATGCTGTTAAGCAGATCTAAACAAATGAAAAAATAGAAGGCAATGTGAAATATCTCATGGGAAAAACCATTGACCTGGAAAATAGATCCAGGAGAGATAATTTAAAAATTATTGGACTACCTGAAAGCCATGATCAAAGAAAGAATCTAGAAATCATCCTCCAAGAAATTCTCAAGAAACACTGCCCTGATGTTTTAGAAACAGAGGGCAAAACAGAGGTTGAAACAATCCACTGATCACCTCCTGAAAAAGATCCCAAAAAGAAAACTCCTAAGAATATTATAGCCAGGTTCCAGAATTCCCAGATCAAGGAGAAAATACTATAAGCAGCCAGGAAGAAACAATTTCAACATTGTGGAAACACAATCAGAATAGCACAGGACCTGGCAGCTTCTGCCCTGAGGGATTGAAGGGCATGGAATATGACATTCTGGAGGGCAAAGGACCTGTGATTGAAACCAAGAGTCACCTACCCAGCAAAACTGAGTATCTTGTTTCAGGGGAAAATATGGTCATTCAGTAGAATAGAGGACTTTCAAACATTCTTGAGGAAAAAACCAGAGTTGGATAGAAAATTTGACATTCAGACACAAGAAGCAGGAGATGCTTGAGAAGGTAAACAGGGAAAAGAAATCAAAAGGAACTTATCAAAGTTGAACTATTTACATTCCTACATGGAAAAGCAATAACTGTAACTGATGAAATCTTTCTCAGTATGAAAAAAGTTGAAGAAGGGTATATGGGCATATGAATACATATGTGCATGTGTGTATATATGTTTATAGGTATACGTGGATAGAGGGCACAGGTCAAATTTGGTGGGAAGGGATGATACTTAAAGGGTGAAGTTAAGAGGTGAAAGAGGAATGTGGTGATAGGAGATGGGGAGAGACGGAGAGGGGTAAACTATCTCATGTAGAGGAGGCAAGGGGAAGTGGTTGCAGGGGAGGGGAAGAACATGAAGGCAAAAAGGCAAAACCATATTCTTATTGAATTTGGCTCAGGGAGAGAATGACATACATACTAAATGGGATATCTCACCCTGCAGGAGAGTAGGAGGGGGGATGAGAAGGGGTGTGGGCATGCTGGGGGGAGGTTAGAGGCACCCACTTTTGAAGAGGGACAGGATTAAAGTAGGGAATGGACCAAGTGGGGGCTGAGATGGGTGGGAGGGAAATATATCCAGTCTTTTACAATATATCTACTGCGGTAATGTTTTGCATAGCTATACATGTACAACATATACTGAATTGCTTATCTTCCCAGCAGGAGTGGGTGACAAGGGAGGAAGGGAATGGATTTGTAATTCGAAGTTTTAAAATTAAATGTTCAAATATATATAAATACTATTATTAATACTATTTTGCATGTAATTGGGAGATAAGATGTGCAGGCATTGGGGCACAGAGACTCACCTTGCCCTAATGGAAAAGTCTAAGGGGGTATGGGAGAGAGCAGATTAGAGGAGGGGATATCCTGTGGGACTGCTATTCTGGGGTGGTGGGTAGGGTAAAAATTGTAACTCAAAATCTGACGGAAATGAATGATGTAAAGCAGAAGTTAATAAAGCATTTGGGAAAAAAAAAAGAAACAGCAACAACCAAGAAATGAGTATGACAGGAATCATGGAGGGTCTAATGATAATTAGTCCATGGGCCTATTTGAAATTATCCATTAGGTATAAAAGAAATTGAGTTTACAGAAGAAATGAAAATAGATTAGCTATAGAGAAATGCTTGAGTTTTCTTAGCTTACTGATATAGTAGTGGAAATATAAGAATAGCTTACAGAAGTATTATAGTAAATCAGGGCAAAACTTTATGACTAAACAAAATTTCTCAACTTGTTAAGATTTTAAAAAGTGATTTGCAAAACTGCTTCAAGATGGCATTTGAGTTCAAGAAAAGGAAATTTAGGAAGTTCTAAGATGATGACAAAAGGGAAATAAATAAAAAAGTAGAAATATCCTAACAGTGGTAGACAAATCTAGGCACCTTTGTTAACAACTATAATATTTTAAAGTGACCAACTAAGTACCACAACCTAACCAGACATTATTTATTCCCATTGGAAATGAAGATCTTGACTTTTTAGTTAGTTAGATGGAAAGGAAGTAAAGGTGAATTTGCTGGCAGCTTCCATATGCCTGAGAAAGGGAGTTTCCTCAAGAGTGATGATAGACAAAGCAAAGCAACTGCATTTTTTCAGTTAAGTCCTGCTACAGGGCATATAAAGACAGGTTCAGTACATTCATTCACTAGAAATGTAGCAGACAGACTAGAAAGCAGAGGAAAACATATGACACAACAGCATTGGAATTTAAAATGAATTAAAACATTTATCTTTCACCTAATAAGATTACCGTTAAAGGGTAAGGCATAATTACTTGAGGGGGTAAACTGAATTTAAGGGAATCAACTAAACTTTTCCTGCTTTCATTATTTGGTGTAGGATGCTACAGAACTTCATATTCAACAAGAGAAAATACTCAGAATAGATTATATTCACTGGGGGCATAATGACCAAAAATCTGTGGAATTAACAGGCAAATACTTACTATTGCACAAGAGGTTTATTGAACTTAGCCAACACAAACTACCAATATTGCAACAATTCCACCAACATTATTCTAGGAAAGTTGCTTACTCCTACCTACTTGTGAGACTCCTGAAGCTAATCCTTGGTTTCAAAAGCATTTCTAATCTCCTAGTTCAAAGGAAAACTGACTGAGCAAGAGTGACTTTGGCCAGTGTATCTCCATTCATTTTGAAAGATAGTATTAATATTTCCCAGTGGAGTTTAACTCAAATAGAAACAGGAATCCTTGTGAGCTGTATTTTGACTTAGAAAACTACAATTTAACATCATGTATTTTGCATTATATTATTGTTTATTTGTTGTTTTGTTTTGGTAAACATTTTTGTTAAACATTTTCCATTACATTTTAATTTGGTTCTGGCCCCACTTGAGAGTTGAGAGTGTATAATCTGTTACAGTCTTTACAATTCTAAAATTCTATGACCATCTTGATTCTTTGTGACAAGGTCCTTGCCCACACAGAATGCACAAATGAATTCCAAAACACAAATTCCAAGAAACTGGATGCAAAGACTAATGGTGCTCATGGAAAGAATGTACAGACTGGTATAATTATGGAAGGGAAGTGTATGAACTTATGAAGAATTAAGTGAGCAGAACCAGGTAAACAATTTATACAATAACAACATTGTAGATACAAACAACTTTGACTCGAGAACTCTGACCAGTGTGATGATCAAATCATGATTCAAGAAAACAAAAGTTGAAAAATGTTATTTATCCTCAGGGACAGACTATGGATTCAACATGAAGAACAAGACATACATTTTTATGTAACCAATGAGGGAATTTATTTTGGTTGACTATACATTGTTTCTTACAGTGATTTTACTTTTTTTTTTATCTTTTTGCCAAAGGGGAGATGGAAAGAGGAAACTAATGCCTATTTTAGGGGAGGAAAAGACCTTTTTTTTTAAAAAAAAGTACACAGCAGCTACACTTGAACACCCCAATTCCAAACAGAAATGAACACTGCACTTGCAGCATGTGTTCACAGTGAATTATAGTTGCCTATGTTCAATTTTTAAACTCTTGTAAATCTTTCTCTTAGTTCTTGATTAACCTTAAAGCATGGTGGCTGGGCAACTATTTGTAGCCTAAATTCCTGGTACAGTAAACAGCTGGGGCAAATAGGCAGTTTTCCACAGAAGTCAGCCAGGAGTGATAGCCACAAGAATTAGTCACATGATGAGTATTATGATGATTATCAGCAAAGGGAAAAATGAAAACAAAACAAAAACCTGGTTTTACCACAGGGTTGCAGAACCATTTCACCTAATTTATTTTTTGAATGGAGGCAGCGATTTTTTTTTCTAAGTCCAAAATGCTCAATGACTATTTGATGGTTTTAAAATGATTTGTATATCCACATATCAGCAACACTCTAGTTAAAAGAATTATTACTGGTACTTATTACTTGTGAGCCTACTAAGTGTTTCTTAGTATTTCTGCTCTTTTTATCTAATGAAAAACAACCCTTGTTACTCTATGTAAGCCTTTTTCAAATTTAATAAAGATCATTCACTTGAAAAGCTTTTATAAAAGTCACAATGAGTAATATGTGAAGAAATGGGGTCAGAGGTGGAAAATAATCAAAAACCATGGGGCTGACAGAGTTTAAAATAGACTCAATCCATGCAAGTTTCCAGAAATAAGATCCACTGACCACGTAATTGATTTGTTTTTAATTTTATGATTTTTTTTCTCCTTTCTCTCTCCTAAAAGAGATAATTGCAACTCTAAAGGAATCAGCGGTGAGCTCATTCTAACAAAGCTTGCCAATTCTCTGTGTCATAAATTAAGGAAGATTTTAAAAATTGTGGTGGCACCTACTGTCATTTTTTTTTTTCAAAAAGACTGGTTAATTTATCTACTAGAAATTCTATTTCCCCCAATGTCTTAAATTAGTTTCACACTGACTTATTATAAGAAAAATATTTATTAACCCTGCAGAATGTCATGGACCAGTAAATACTTATGATAATGTATTAAAAGCTACTGGTTTTATTTCTTTTTCTAGTTGAAAGGCATGAGATTATCCTTAGAAGGGAAAGTTAGAGAGAAAAATGCAGGCCAGTAATTTGCCTTGTACTAATCTGCATGCCTGTGAAAATAAAAATGCCCAGTCTCTATTTCACACTGACATTTCACATATCCTTATTGTTTACCTAATGAGAAAGAATCAGGAATAAAGCTGGAAAGAATAATGATGGTGGGGACAGCAGATGGCACCATCTCAGCTTCAGCCTTCAGAGGAAGCAGGCTTGATAGGAAATGAATATGAGGTACCAGCTATCTATGTCTCCCTTTTCTTATACCACAAAGTTTACAAATAAAGGGATTGAATTATAGTGCCTTTAAAATGCTATTTTTTGAACCACAAAATCAGTAGTGAGCAAAAATGGCAACAGTCCTTTCTATGTTGTTTTATCAGTGTGAAATTTTAGAAAAGCAATTACTGCTTCCTACCCCAACATTCCAGCATCATTTTTAGTAAGCCTGAAAAATGTCAGAGTTGCAACTTCAGTTTACAAGAATTTAAAACCTACTCGTCCTTTTAAATTTCATTAAATCATGATGGTAGTTTAGATTCTAAGGTATCCACCCCTATAAACCTTCCTCCCTACCCCCACCTCCTAAACCCTGTGACACATGAGATTTACTCATAATCAAGTAGTACTTAGTAGAATTAAAGGAATTTGAGGTCGAATCTTAGAGATAATTTAATCTAGAATTCTCATTTTATATATGAAGTTAATTAAGAACATAGATTTTAAATAACTAGTCTAAGGTCATATAGCTCCTGTCTCCTCCAAACAGATTGCCCCTTCTGTCACCCCTACTCTCTCACTTATCTTCAATTTCTCCCTATTTATTGGCTCCTTCCCACTGCCTACAAAAACAGCCATAAAAAAATCCCCACCCTTAAAAAATCCTCACTTGATCCTTCCATCTCTTCTGCCTTTTGTGGCTATCCTTGAGAAAGCTGTCTATAAAACATGCTTCCCCTTTCTTTTCTCTCTCCTTAATTCCCTACAATCTGACTTCCAATACCATCATTCAACTGAAACTCATCTCTTCAAAGATATCAATAAACAAAACACTCCATTGCTTGGTTCCAAATATTTTCTGTGGCTGTCCTCCATGCTTGGAATACTTTCCCTCCTCACCTCTGCCCTCCAAATTTCTCTGGCTTCCTTTAAATCTCAGTTAAAAAACCTTTACAGGAAGCCTTTTTTAATCTCTCTTAGTTATAGTGCTTTCCTCTCTTATTTTGCATTTCTCCTGTTATAGCTCATTTGTACATGTTTGCTTGTTGTCATCCCAAGTATACTGTAAAATCCTTAAGGGCAGGCACTATCTTTTGTCTCTTGTTGTATCCCCCAAAGCTTAGCACAAGGGTAAGCGCTTAATAAATGCTTATTGACTCAGTGATTGACAGGGAGTAAATAAAAGAGCTAGGAGTAGAATCCAGATTTCATGACTGTCAGAATCAGGTGTATTTTCTCTCGTGCCACCGAAACCTTTGGTGCCCAGAAATACTATTATTCATGGGGGAAAAAGCAAAGGAAGGGAGTACCAAGCACTGGTTCTAGAGTCAGAGGACGCGGGTTCAAATTCTAGGTCTACAACTTGCTACATATGTAGCTTTGGAAGATTACATAAGTAAATGAACAGAAAGATAGATGAGAAATGATGGATGAATGGAGAGAATATTTATTAAGTAATTACTATGGGTGAAGCAAAGTGTCAAGTACTGTAGATACAGATACAAATAAAACAGTCCCTTCCCTTAAGAAATATATTCTAATGGAATTCTATTCTAATATTCTAGTTATATTCTAAGAGACAGCATGTTAAAGGGGAGCCAGAGAGGTAAGGGGGTGCTATATACAAAAGAAAGCATGGCTTGAAGATGGCTTAGAAATGAGATGAAGACCTGCCATTTAGCAAAGCCCAAAGTAGTTCTAGGTGCCCAAATTTCTAGTGGGGAGGAGATAAGGATGGATGATAGAGAAAAAGTGGTATGGCTTATGAATGGTCAGGTGAGCACTTCATTTAAATGCTCTGGGTCTCAGTTTCCCCAAATGTAAAATGTAGGCATTGGATTAGATGACCCTTTAGATTCCTTTCAGTTCAAAAACTGATCCAATGATGCCCCAAAATATATAGGGCTATCTGTACAAGGAATATATAAGATGATTTAATAATCTGCATGAGGTAAAATGAATATGTTCAAAACAATGCATCAAAGTTTTAAAAGGATCCTTTTGTTAAAGAAGGTAAAACTAATGACTAAGGAAGTCTTCAGAGCACAAGGATAATGGTTACCTTATTGACACGACTTCTTCTAGGTTTCCTACCTACTGAAACAGAGGAAAATTCTTTCAGAATGAAATGAGTTAATAATAACTACTAGAGTCATATGACTTCCCATAGGTAGGGAAGCTCAAGTATGTAAACAACAAAGCCCCAACCCTTCTTCCACATGGAAGTCAGTGATAGAAGATACATAACACTAAAAGCCTTGATACTTCACTTTGTTGTGACATCCCTAAGGAATCCAACTGAGGTAAGACAGGATCTCTGGACTAGCCTCAAGCAAACTGGAGTACATTAGCCTACTTTATAACCATGCTATAAATCAGTTTTAGTGTCTATGAACTCTACCTGCAAGGAAGCCCCAGTCAGAAGCACAGTCTATGACCCACGTTCTTTTGGTTTTACTTCAGGAAAGAATGAGGAAAAAAACCAACCCCCAAACCAAAGAAGAGTAGGGGATATACAGTTACAGAGAATAAGAAAAGGACACAAGAAACTTAAGACTAACACAATCTTAATTCAACTGATTTAAAAAATATATATTTTATTGATTGCTTTTGTCTTTACTCTCATTTCACACCTCCCATTAAATTGAACTACCCTTTAAAACAAAGAAAACAATCAAATAAATAATCAATCCTCTCTCTCTCTTCCATGAAGGAGAATATCTTTCACTGGCTGTGCCCCAAGACCATCATTAGTTTTTCAGTTACTCAGAATCTGACTTTCTTTTAGTGAATTTTCATACATTGTTCTAGTCATTATTTATGGTGACTTAGTGTTTCTGTTTATTTCACTACATCAATGCATACCAATTCTTAAGTGTCTCTGAATTCTTCACAATCATCATTTCTTCCTGGACAGAATATTCCATTACATTTACATATTATATTTTTATGCATTTCTGAATCAATGGGCATCTACTTTGCTTCTAATTACTTACTAATAAAGAGCTCTGCTTTAAATATTCTGCTATATACTGGACATTTGTTTCTGTCTTTGACTTTCTATGCACAATAACAAGATTATAAGACCAAAATTTAAGGACAGGGTAGACAATTACTTCCTCTGAATGATCAGACCACTTCATACCTTCAACATTAGCACATCTGATGGAATCCTAATAAAGCTGCCCCTCAGCCCCAACATTCTTGCTTCATTATGGGCCCACCCCCACTGAACAGCAGCCTACTGTACCTACCAAACCTCCAATCCCCACCCCCGCCAATGTCCTAACTTCTTCATATATGCTTCACTGCTCACTGGAACAATAGGTGTGTGGGACTCTTTAGTTCCCACAGGCCATGTGATGGGAACCTAGCTACTCCCTTTACCTAGTCACTTCCCCCAGACCCATTCCCACAGAAAGAGGTGTGTTCTTGTATTCAATCATAATCATATCATCCATCTAGGCCATGACAGGACCACAATACCTATCTATTTTGATTAGACAGGACCACAATAGCAGAATGACCAGAATGTTTAACCACGAACTCCTCCTGCCTTTTTAATATTAATCATATTCTTCTATTCTATATAAATTTTGATTATGTAATAGCATCTTTACCCTATAAAAATCCATCTTGCTATCTCTGAAGTTGCTGGTTCCTCTCAGAACTTAGCCTGCTTCATGAGAGGCGTCAATCTCAATAGATGCCTATACTTGGATTAGAGGTGATCTGACTCTGAACTCTTTGAGATGGTTCTACCACAACACATCATGAAACCCCAACAGTTTTTGGGTGGGCAAAGTCTTCAACTCAACAGTTTTCAGTGTCCCTGGGTTTAAACCACAACACATCTATAAGCCTATTCTTCCATAGACTCTCCTACATAGTCTCATTTCTATTTTCCTTTCAATGGATAAAGTATGAAAGAAAACCTGAGTTGTTTTAATTTGCATCTCTCCTATTAGTGATTTGGTATGTACTTTCATTTGATCATTTAAAGTTTGAAATTTAATAAAAAATTGTTGGCTATATCCTTAGATCACTTTATATATTGGAAAATGACTCTTGAGGTATATATGTACATATGTATGTATATACACACACACACACATACACAGTATATCAGACTTTTATTTGTGATAATTGAAGCAAATATATTTCTGTTCAAGTAATTTATCTTCTGATTCCATACTTGACTTTGTACAAATGCTTTTGAATATTATATACTAAAAATTGTCTTTTTCATCCTTTAGGATCTCTACTCATTGGTTAAGAACTTTTGTCATAGTCACAATTATGAAAGGTACTTCATCACATTCTCTTCCACTTATAAAATGTTATGCTTTTATATACTGGGGTCAAGAACCCATTTTGAGCTTGTTGGCATGTGGAGGTATGGGGTATAAGATGCTGGTCTGAATACTAAATTAAACTTCTGCTAAACTGACTCACAAATTTCCCAACACTTCTTGTTTTATGTAAAAAAAAAAAAAAGAGTTTTCCAGGACTTCAATTCCCAACTTAGCTAGCCTGTTCTAATGACCCACTAGGCTATATTATTTAACATATAACAAGTTCTTAAGAAGCCTGTTTTGTAATGTAGTTTGAAATCTGATAATATATATTGGTAATGGAATTTAAAGATCCCTTTGGATCGGCTTGGTTTTCTGGTTATTAAAACCCAGAGTTTGTGAATCCCTCTTGTGGGATGGACTTGTTGATGTGAAGAGAGGGGGTTGAACTGGGAGGAGCTAGTGCTGTGGTAGATAGAGAGGTCCAAGCAGAGAGAGGCAGGGGAACTTCTGGGGAGCAGCATTGTGGAGGCAGAGAGAGAGAGAGAGAGAGAGAGAGAGAGAGAGGAGATGAGGGGGGGGGAGGATTGCCGGGGGCCAGAGTTGCTGAGAGAGAGAGATAGAACTGCCAGCGGAAGCCACCAGGATTGCTGAGGGCCATTTGGAGCTGCCCAGGACTTTTGAGAACTGCCACCCGGCCAAGAACTGCCAAGAACTGAGGAGGCATGACTATGGTGCCGGTATTTTTTTTCTGCTTCTTTTGATGTTACTTTCCCAGATTTGTCTGCTGGTAAAGGACAGTGCCGTTGTTGCAGAGGTCCTGGAACCTTGCTGTTGGTTCAGAAGCCCTGAAGGACCTTAGTATTTTGTGATTTAATTGAGAACTTACTAAATGACTGAGTTACCCTCTTCTGAGAATGTCATCTTAATCTGTCACTGAATAAATGGAGTTTGCTACGCTCATAATCCAAACTTGGAAGTTGCTTCTGCTTCTCATTACATAAAACTATACTTCCTTCATTTAATCTTTTAAAAATTCTTTTCCTTTGCAATTGTAGACCACTGATTCTTTCAAATGGCCCTTGCTACTTTTTAACTAGTTCTAGAAAGTAACCCCTCAGTAATTTGATGGCATAGCACTAAATCTGTAAATTAATTTAGATAATATTGCTACTTTAATTTATTGGCACAGGTTAACTATGAAGAGTATATTCTCTCTCAATTATTTGTTTTCTTTTATTTCAGTCAAAAGTGTCTTTCAATTTTATTTCTACAAATCTTGTGTGTTAGGAAGTTAAACTCCCATTTATTTCATACATTTATAAATTAATTGTGATTATTATTTTTCATAGTTTTTATTAGTGTCATGTAGAAATGCTAATAATACTGAAAATATATTATGTTTATACCTTTTAATTTACCTTCTGGTTTTATTTCCTATAACATAGCATTCCTAGAAATATGTCAAATAAAGTGGGCAGAGAGGCATTCTTACTTTCTTTCTGTTTCCCTGGGAAAGCTTTTACTGCTTCTTCATTACAAGGCAAGTTCTTTTAAATATTTTCTTCTGATCACATTAAAGAAGATTTTTTCCCCTAGCTTAGCTATGCCTTTTTAGGGTTTTGTTTTGTTTTTTTTTAACATAAATGGGTGTTAAACTTTATCAAAGACTTTTTCTATATCCATAGAAATTATTACATTTGTTTATTTTTCCTTGTATTCTATATGGTTAATTGTTTTCTTATGCTGAAGCACCCTTAAATCCCTGGCATAAATTCAATTTGGTCATAATGAATTATTTTCTGAATATATCTGTAGACCCTTTGAGGGAAATTTATTTAAACTATCTGAATTAATATTTAATAAGGATCTTGGTCTAAAAGTTTTCTTTGTCTGCTTCATTGTCGAGGGTTAGCATATCAGGATTTTATTTCATTAAATGAGTTGACAAAATGCCCTCCTGTCTTTATTTTTGATAAAAAGTTTCATAGTAAAAAAAAAAAGTTTCATAGTATTGGTGTTAATCCTCTTTGATTATTTGGCAGAATTTACTTGTAAGGCAACATGACTCAATTTTATTTTTGTTAGCAATTCATTTATGGTTTGCTCGATGACCTTCTCTAAGGTTGGATAATTTAAGATCATTAATTTTTGTTTTGTCAATTTGGATATTTTATATTTCTGTAGACAGTCATATTTCTTTCAAATTGGATAAATTGGAATGCATTTATCAATCACTTACTGTATATCTGATATTGTGCTAAGCCCTGGGTTTACAAACACAAAAAAGAGGCAACTGTTTCTCCTTGAGAAGCTTACTTTCTAATAAGGAGAAACAAAACTCATTAAAGGAAAGAAAGCCAAGGAATATTAAAATCATAAGGATGGTGAGTAGTGCTATTGAACAATCAATTTTTCACTCTCATCCTTTCTAAAACCACAAGTAGTTGTGATTTGATTAACATTCCCAGAACAATTGGTAGAATGCTGATATTGAAGTGGGGAAGAGAGTTATTATGAATATCATATAGCTGAGTAGCCAGGAAGTTAGATGTTGTGAGCTTTTATTAATTACTATGGCCCAAGGATATGAGCCTTTGGAGGGATCCAATAGAAGGAGGAATAACTTGAACAACTTATCTGATAGATACTAAGTTTTGTAGGAGTATAATTATGTAAAGTAATATCTGCTAATTCTTTTTTTATTTCCTTTCTGATTGTTGTGAAATCAGCTATTCATTTTTAAATTTTAATAATTTTATTTTTAATTTTTTCTTAATCATGTTAATCAATTATTTTCCTAGTTTGTTAGTCTTCTAAATATAGCTCTTGTTTGTGTTTATCAATTATATAATCTTTTTATTTTCAAATTTCTTTCTTGTCTAATTTTTAATATTTCTTCTTGATTTATTTTAGGGTCAAAATTTTGTGGAGCAGCTAAGTGGTGCAGTGAATAGAGCACCAGCCCTAGAGTCACGAGGACCTGAGTTCAAATCCCAGTCTCAGATACTTAACACTTACTAGTTGTGTGACCTTGAGCAAGTCACTTAACCCCAATTGCCCTGCCTTCCCCACTCCAAAAAGACAAAAAAAATTTTTGTTCATTTTGTAATCATTTTATTTATATGTTAAATTCACAGATTCTCCCTTTTAAAATTTTATTAATATGCAATATGTCTTCAGAAACAGTTTTCTCTGAGAACTTTTTCAGTGTTGTTTCATTAATATCATATTTATCAAAATTATTATTCTAGTAATGCCTTTTTTGACTCATGTTATTTTTAATGTCATTTAGTCTCCGTTTAGGTTCATGTCTTTGGATAATATTTTATTTTTATAATTTTTATTATATATTGGTCTATGAAGGACATATTTATTTTATTTGCCTTTTAGGTTTTTTATAGTTCCTTCTATTCTAGTTGATGATCAAATTTCAACATGATTTTATTATGTAGTATTATTTAATACTTCCATTCCTTGATATTCCCATTAAGAAATCACCAAAGGTCAATATTTTGTTCTTATTTATCCTTCGGATTTACCAAGGTCTAAGAGAGGCACGTTAAAAGTTTTCCACAATTTTTTCTATTTCTATTTTCATTGGTTTTTTTTTTTTAACAATTTCCTGGGGGCAGAGCCAAGATGTCAGAGTAGAAACAGTACCTCCTCAGAGCTCCTACTCCTGCCACTTCCAAATTTATGTAAAAAGTGACTCTGAACAACCTCTGGAGCTCCAGAACCCACAAAATGACAAAGAGAAGCTAACCTCCCACTGAGGACAGCCCAGCAGCCCGGCAGAGAGCAGTACAGAGCTCTGAGAGCCAAGCCCAGGCCCAAATGAGTCAGACGTTTTAGCCCCAGGGTGGCTGGACCAGCAGCCTGCTAGAGAGAGCCCAGAACACCAGCAGCAGTGGTTTCCAGAATTACCAACACATAGATGCCTAGGACAAAGTGAGAGGTTAGCGTTGACTTTGGGACTCATTATTTGGGAGAGCATGTGGCCTCTTTCCCTGGTGGCAAGAAGCCACTGAGAAGCTTCAGCATAGCCACAGACACACATGTGGTAGCTTCAGTTCCTGGCCTACAGACTGTAGGGGGACCAGGCGATCAGTCTTGGGGGGTGGGGGGCGTAATTGATCTTGCTTTAACCTTCTTGGATATGGATTGTGGTCTGGGGTGGAGGTCTTGGGGTGTGTGACCAGCTTGCCAGAGCTTGTGGAAGTTTCAGAGAGGGCACTCAACTAATACCTCCGGCAGCTGAGAAAATCCCAGCATTTGGGACAGAAGCTCCCCTGGCTGGTGGCAGAGTCCTACTGTGGCAAAAAGCCCAAAAATCAAGTAATTGAGTGGCAACATGCCTAGGCAAAGGAAACAAAATAAACAGAAACATTCAACATTAGACTCCTATTTTGGAGGTAAAGAGGATCTAAGCAGGGAACAGGAGGAGGGCTGGGGGTCAGAACTCCTGCACCAAAAGCCTCAAATGAAAATACAAGCTGGTTACAGGCTATAGAGGACCTTAAGAAGCAGATAAGAGAAGTGGAGGAAAAATTGGTAAGAGAAATGAGAAAGATGCAAGAAAAGTATGAAAGGAGAGTCAACAGCCTGACTGAGGAAAGGAACACCTTAAAAAATAGATGGATTCAAATGGCAAAAGAGGCTCAAAAAGGCAATGAGGAGAAGAATGCCTTAAAAAGCTGAATTTGCCAGATGGAAAAAGAATCTCAAAAGCTCACTGAGGAGAATCATTCCTTCAGAATTAGACTGGAGCAAATGGAAGCCAGTGATTTTATGAAAAATCAAGATGCTGTTAAGCAGATCTAAACAAATGAAAAAATAGAAGGCAATGTGAAATATCTCATGGGAAAAACCATTGACCTGGAAAATAGATCCAGGAGAGATAATTTTAAAATTATTGGACTACCTGAAAGCCATGATCAAAGAAAGAATCTAGAAATCATCCTCCAAGAAATTCTCAAGAAACACTGCCCTGATGTTTTAGAAACAGAGGGCAAAACAGAGGTTGAAACAATACACTGATCACCTCCTGAAAAAGATCCCAAAAAGAAAACTCCTAAGAATATTATAGCCAGGTTCCAGAATTCCCAGATCAAGGAGAAAATACTATAAGCAGCCAGGAAGAAACAATTTCAATACTGTGGAAACACAATCAGGATAGCACAGGATCTGGCAGCTTCTACACTGAGGGACTGAAGGGCATGGAATATGACATTCTGGAGGGCAAAGGAGCTGGGATTAAAACCAAGAATCACCTACCCAGCAAAACTGAATATCATATTTCAGAAGAAAATATGGTCATTCAGTGGAATAAAGTACTTTCAAGCATTCTTGAGGAAAAAATCAGAGTTGGATAGAAAATTTGACATTCAGATACAAGAAGTAAGAGATGCCTGAGAAGGTAAACAGGGAAAAGAAATCATAATGAACTTATCAAAGTTGAACTATTTACATTCCTACATGGAAAAATGATCATTGTAACTGATGAACCTTTTCTCAGCATGAAAATAGTTGAAGAAGGGTGTATGGGCATATGAATACATATGTGATTGTGTATATATATATGTTTACAGGTATACATAGATAGAGGGTACAGGTCGAATTTAATAGGAAGGGATACTTAAAAGGTAAAATTAAGAGGTAAGAAAGGAATATAACAAGAGGAGATGGGGAAAGACAGAATGGGGTAAACTATCTCACATAGAAGAGGCAAGGGAAAATGGTTACAAGGGAGGGGGAGAACAGGAAGGCAAAAAGACAAAACCTTATTCTCATTGAATTTGGATCAGGGAGAGAATGACATACATACTAAATAGGATATCTCATCCTACAGGAGAGTAGTGGGTAGGGGATGAGAGAGGGGATGACTGAAGGGATGGCGGGAGGGAGAGTTGGAAGCACCCACTTTTGAAAAGGGACAGGATTAAAGTAGGGAATATAGACCAAGTGGGAGGTGGGATAGGAGGGAGGAAAATATAGTCAGTCTTTTACAATATATCTACTATGGTAGTGTTTTGCATAGCTATACATGTACAACATAGACTGAATTGCTTATCTTCCCAGTAAGGGTGGGTGACAAGGGAGGAAGGGAATGAATCTGGAATTCAAAGATTTTAAAATCAAATGTTTAAAAATATATAAATACTATTATTAATACTATTTTACATATAATTGGGAAATAGGATATACAGGCATTGGGGCACAGAGATTCACCTTGCTCTACTGGAAAAGTTGAAGGGGGTATGGGAGAAGATACAGGAAAGAGCAGATGGGATGAAGGGATATCCTGTGGGACTGCTATTCTGGGGTGAGGGGCAGGGAAAAAATTGTAACTCAGAATCTGGTGGAAATGAATGATGTAAACCAGAAGTTAATAAAGCATTTGAAAAAAAGAAAACAAAAACAAAAACAATTTCTCTAGGTTTTTCAAAAAAATGTTTTCTTGGTGATTTTTCACTTAATACTGTTACATTTTCGATGTCTATAGTGACTTTAAAGAATATAGTTGGGGCAGCTAGGTGGCACAGTGAGTAGAGCTTTGGCCCTGGAGTCAGAAGGACCTGAGTTCAGATCCAGCCTCAGACATTAACGCACACAGAAACAAAATCCTATCCGTGTGACCTTGGGCAAGTTACTTGACCCCAATTGCCCTCCAAAAAGCAAAAAAAAAAAAAAGAAAAAGAAAAAAGAATATAGTTTAGGTTAGGTGCTGGCCTGAAGTAGGGAAGACCCAGAATCAGTTCAGCCTCAGATACTTAACACCCACACAATAATAACTGGCCTTGTAACCTCGAGCTTAACCCCAATTGCTTTAAAAAAAAAATAAAAAGAACATAGGTTTCCCCATTTTGTCTCTTGACTTTATTTTCATTGCCTCTTTATCTGAGATTATAATTACAACTCCTGCTTTTATTAGTCACCTGATGCATATCAGATTTAGTTCTAAACAGTCAGTTTCACTCTCCATTTGTCTTCATTTTAAATGTGTTTCTTTTATGTTGGAAATTGTTGAGTTGTATTTCCTTAGACATTATTGCAAGGAGTCCATTAGCCACTGTAGTAGGATCCATTCTCCACCTATACATTTAAAAGTGGAGTCCTTCATCTTCAGAATTCCTAAATCCATTAGAATTTTTTCACTTTCTAAACTGAGCCCTGGGGCTAGTTATGAAGGGTCATTGGAGAGTCTCTCAGGACACAGCAGAATGAGTTCTCTGAAGAAAGCATTATACTAGCATATCTTTTCCTCCTTTCTCTTACTACCTCAAATAGCTACCTATTTCCTCTAGGATGAATCATTTTAAATCAATAATGCCTTTAAAATAAAATCAGACCTGTGAAACACAGTGTGGTGTGGACAGGCCAATGAAATACTTCCTCTAACAATTAAGGTCAGAATGTTTGCTGTAACTTTATTGCCCTATAGAATTGCCAGGGTCACAAAGAAAGTAAGTGACTTTCCCCAGGTCACGCCACTAGTACAAAGCAGAGGTGGGGCTAGAATCAGTCTTCTTGTCTCCTAGAATAGGTCTACTCACTCCTCCATGTTGCCTTTCTATAATATTTCCAGAAAAAAAATGTATCAGAAAATAAAGTATGATATTATGCACAAGTTTGTAAGAGATAGTCAGGGATCTGAGCTGGGCTTGAAAAAGTAGAAAGGAATTCAACAGGTGAAAAGGGAAATGGGGAACAGACAGAGAGAACAGAGTTAGCAAAGTAGTGGAGGCAGGAAACAATGGAAATTTGGGGGCAAAATTTGGCTGGTATATAAAGAATGGAGTGACATAATACATAAGGCCAAGAAAGGTAAGGTGAGACCATGAATTAATTTCTGATAAGCTGATATGATTTAAAACAATCAGCCAAATCAGTTGATTTATTTAACCGGTGAATTTATTGAAATGATAAACTACCAGTAGTTTGTTAAATGAATGAATGAACACACATTTTAAATCCCATGGCTAAGTGACTTAAGAATATATCTTTAAATCAGAATAAACTAATTTATATATTAATGTTTCAAAAAATTTCTAAAAAGTAAGATTTTTATGCAAATTGGTTGTTACAAAATGAAAAATCCTAAGAATGCCAATTCTGTAATACCTTGTGGTTGGTGATCTTATCTAGTATTTCAAATACTTAAGCAACAGTTGATATTATGTCAAAGACATTCATAAAGAATAACAAGGCAACTATTAAAAGTTCAACTTTACCTGAAAGATATGCAACTTTTTCTTTTAAAATTGGCAGTACATCCATAGCCTTCATTTCATCATTTTTGCGAAATCCTAGAAGATATAAGGAAAGGATAAAATTACTAAATCGATCAAATGAAACATCTAAGATATTTTTCCAATGGCAAGGAAAGAAGGAAACAAGTGTGTATTAAGTGTTTACTGTGCGTCAGGAGCTTTACTAAGTCTTTTACAAATATTTTATTTGATCCTCACAACAACCCTGGGAGATTGGTATCATCATCTTCATTTCACAGTTGAGGAAATGGAGGTAGAAGTTAAGTGACTTGCCCAGGGTCACAGAGATAGCAAGTATCAAAGGCTGTATTTGAATTCAGGTCTTCCTGATCCCAGGCCAAGTTGTCTGTCTACTGAACCACCTAGCTGACAAGTTAGACACACACAAAGAAAAGTTTGCTATTCAAATGCTAGAATTAGCATAATTTAAGAAAAGGCAAATGAATTGCAATCCACATTTCATATTTCAATAGAAAATGAAATTTATTTATAAAATGTATAGTTATATTTAAAGAGTTAGGTAAACAGGGCTAGATCTTAATTTTCTTTAGTAGTAGGAGAAAGTTTAATTTGGATTAAACAAATAATGTACATAATTAACACAGTATGAAAATAAAACACAAATTCTGCTTACTTACCAAACCTTTAATTTAAATGTCTAATTCAGAGATATACTTATAAATACAGAAAGAAAACCAGGATAAACTATTTTTTTACTACCATACAATAGTAGACATTGCAACCACTATTCAGAAGAATAATCCTTAATACGGCTTAAGAGTAGATTAAGGCAGGGGTTAGAAGTATAAGAAAAGTACAAGAGGGGCGGCTAGGTGGCGCAGTGAATAGAGCGCTGGCCCTGGAGTCAGAAGGACCTGAGTTCAGAGCAGGCCTCAGACACTTAATCCATACAAACAAAAACCTAGCCCTGTAACCTTGGGCAAGTTACTTAACCCCAATTGCCCTAAAAGGGCGGCTAGGTGGCGCAGTGAGTAAGAGCGCCGGCCTCGGAGTTGGGATGACCCGAGATCAAATCTGGCCTCAGAAAATGAGCACCCACACATAAATAACGACTAGCCGTGTAACCTTGAGCAAATTACTCAACCCCAATTGCTTTAAAAAAAAAAAAAGTATAAGAAAGAGAGAAAGATGACTGACTGAAATATGAAAAGTGTAAACTGTTCATGTGGTAAAGTGACTAAGGAAAAACAATATCAAACTTATATAAATTTACCTCATCCTTCATCTCTGCATGGTTGACATTCTTTCCCTATAGCAACAAAAAGTTCAAAAAAGTGGAGAAATAGAAAAAAAGCAGGGAGAAGAAAGCTAAAAATGCATTGAATCAAGCAATTCCATGTCTGTCTGTCTGTCTGTCTCTCTCTCTCTCCTCTCCCCCTCCAACATGTGATAAAAAAATTGAACTAGAAATTAAAATCCACATAAATCACTTGGCAAACCTTAAAGTGCTATATAAACATTAGCTATTATTGTGTTATTATGATTATTGCTGCTGTTGTTGTTATGAAGGAGAGGGTTAAAAAAGTCGACCTAGAGAGGGTGCTACTCTTTCCAAATTATTTCAAGTTTTCCTGAAGTAATCATTTTTACCATTATTCCTTTTTCTAAAATAAACCATGGGCTTAAAAAAAAAAAGTCTCCCAAGATGTTTAATCTAACCAAGTTGTATTTGTTATTAAATAGTTGTTCAAACATAGGTATTTCCTGTCCTATTTCCTTAGGGAATTATTTTCATGCTTAAATTGGATATATTCCATACATTTAGAATCAGAATTTTAGAGTTGAAAGTATCTCTGAGATTAATTCATTTGATGAATTAGTGAAAGTGAAGACACTTTCCAAATAAACAAGCAGGTCCCAGGAAGCAAAGCAAACCAAGATCATCAAGGTAGGGCAAAAAGCAATCTAGGTGTTTTAATTCTTCCTTCACTTGACAAGCGAAACTTTCTGGGATCCTAGGCAGGAAGAATACTCATTCATGAATAACTGGTTTAAGCCAAAAGGTTGACACTTCATAGGGGCATGGCAATGTTCACACCTCTAAGAAACCATAGCTTCTTTTCTGACTGAGCTCAGGAAGCCCTTCCTACCAACTCCCTTAGTTAGTACACTTTTACCCTTCCTTGACTTATCATGTAGATACTTCTTTACATATTATATGTGAGAAAACAAGATGGCACAGTGAATAAGATCACTGAACCTGGAGTCAGGAAGACCTGAGGTCAAGTCCTACCTCAGAAACTTACTAGTTGTGTGACTCTGGGCAAGTCAATTAACCTTGGCCTCATTTCCTCATCTATAAAATGGAGATAATAATAGCACCTAACTCTCTCAGGGTTGTTGTGAAGATCTGATGAGATAATCTTTCCAAAGCACTTAGCACAGTAAATGGCACCTCATAAGTATTAAATAAATGCTAGCTATTGCTATTATCAGTATTATTAACCTCTATCTGGTTAAGTTTCCACATCTATAACACTGTGATGATAATAGCACCTCTCTCAGGATATTTGTGAGGACAAAATGAGATATTTGTAAAGTACTTTGAAAGTTTGAAAATGCTATACAAATGTCAGTTGTTACTATTCTAGTTATTTATATATATATATATATATTTTTTTTTTTTTTTAAAAGCAATTGGGGTTAAGTAACTTGCTCAAGGTTACACGGCTAGTCATTATTTGTGTGTGGGTGCTCATTTTCCGAGGCCGGATTTGATCTCGGGTCATCCCAACTCCGAGGCCAGCGCTCTTACTCACTGCGCCACCTAGCCACCCCTTTAGGGCAACTGGGGTTAAGTAACTTGCCCAAGGTTACATGGCTAGGTTTTTTTGTTGTTGTTGTTTGTGTGGATTAAGTGTCTGAGGCCAGCTCCGAACTCAGGTCCTTCTGACTCCAGGGCCAGCGCTCTATTCACTGCGCCACCTAGCCGCCCCTTACTATTCTAGTTTTGATGTTATATCACCCTAATAAAGTATAGTAAGCTCCTTCAGGCCAAAGATTGTGGTTTTTGAAAAATATATATTTATCTTTGTATTCCCAGAACAAGCAGTATGTTGCCCATAGTGGCCATCAGCAAAGGTTTGCTGGACTGCACTTAGTCAGCTGCTACAAAGCATAGTGAAGACAGATAAAGTGATTTACATAAGGGTTAAGAAGCTAGGAAGTAGGACCTGGGGGGCGGAGCCAAGACGGAGGAGTAGAAACAGCTCTTCTAAGCCTCTCTGCCCCCAGATTCCCCACAAACTATGTAAAAAAGGACTCTGAACAACTTCTGGAGCCCCAGCACCCACAGAACGACACAGAGAAGCTAACCTCCCGCTGAGGACAGCCCAGCAGCCCTGCAGGAAGGACCAGCGCAGCGGTCTGGGAGCCGGCAGCGCGCAGAGCGCAGGAGCCGAGCTGAGCCCAGGTCCGCGTGAGCCGAGGTTTTAGCCCCAGGGCGGCAGGGCCAGCAGCCAGCTGGAGGAACCCCAGAACACCAGGAGCTGTGGCGACTCCAGAATTATCAACATAGACATGCCTAGGACAAAGTAAGAGGTTAGTGTCCTATGGACTTTGGGACCTGTATTTGGGGAATGCGTCAGCTCCCTCCCCTGGGGGCTAGAAGCCGCTGAGGAGACACTCCATTTTGTAGTTTTCATAGGCATTTCCGGCTCCCAGCCTACCAATCGTGGGGAGATCCAGCGATCAGTCTTGGGGGGTAATCGCTCTTGCTTTAACCTCCCTGGATCTGGATTGTGATCTAGGGTGGAAGTTGTGGGTGGGTTTACAGCTTGCCAGAAACGGAAGTTGCCCCCCACACGTTCGGGAGGAAAATTCCTCTAGCTGGCCTTAAAGCCATAGTGTGGAAACAAGCCCAAAAGTCAAGCAATTAAGTGGCAACATGCCAAGGCAAAGGAAACAGAAAAATGCAACCCTAGACTCCTATTTTGGGGGCATAGAGTGGGAAAAGGACTGTGAGGTCAGAAGTCCTGCTCCAAAAGCCCCAGGGGAAAACATGAGCGGGTTGCAGGCCATAGAGGACCTTAAGAAGGACTTTAAAAATCAAATAAGAGAAGTGGAGGAAAAATTGGAAAGAGAAATGAGAAGGATGCAGGAAAAGTATGAAATGAGGGTCAACAGCCTGACTGAGGAAAACAACACCTTAAAAAATAGACTAACTCAAATGGCAAAGGAGGCCCAAAAGGGCAATGAGGAGAAGAATGCCTTAAAAAGTCGAATTTGCCAGATGGAAAAAGAATCTCAAAAGTTCACTGAGGAGATTCATTCCTTCAGAGTTAGACTGGAGCAAATGGAAGCTAATGACTTTATGAGAAATCAAGATGCTGTTAAGCAGATCCAAACAAATGAAAGATTAGAAGGCAATGTGAAATATCTCATGGGAAAAACCACTGACCTGGAAAATAGATCCAGGAGAGACAATTTAAAAATTATTGGACTACCTGAAAGCCATGATCAAAGAAAGAACCTAGAAATCACCCTTCAAGAAATTCTCAAGGAAAACTGCCCTGGTGTTTTATATCCAGAGGGCAAAATAGAGGTTGAAAGAATCCACAGATCACCTCCTGAAAAAGATCCCAAAAAGGAAACTCCCAGAAATATTATAGCCAGGTTCCAGAATCCCCAGATCAAGGAGAAAATACTACAAGCAGCCAGGAAGAAACAATTTCAATATTGTGGAAACACAATCAGAATAGCCCAGGACCTGGCAGCTTCTACACTGAGGGATCGAAGGGCATGGAATATGATATTCCAGAGGGCAAAGAACTGGGAATGAACCCAAGGGTCACCTACCCAGCAAAACTGAGTATTTTGTTTCAGGGGAAAATATGGTCATTCAGTGGAATAGAGACTTTCAAGCATTCTTGAGGAAAAAACCAGAATTGAATAGAAAATTTGACATCCAGACACAAGAAGCAAGAGATGCCTGAGAAGGTAATCAGGGAAAAGAAATCAAAAGGAACTTATCAAAGTTGAACTATTTACATTCCTATATGGAAAAGCAATAACTGTGACTGATGATATCTTTCTCACTATGAAAATAATGGAAGAAGGGTGTGTGGTCATATGAATACATATGTGAATGTGTGTGTATATGGTTACAGTTATATATGGATAGAGGGCATAGGTTGAATTTGTTGGGAAGGGAGAATACTCAAGGGATGAAATTATGAGGTGAGAGAGGAAAGTGGCAAGAGGAGATGGGGAGAGACATGGTAGGGTAAACTATCTCATGTAGGGGAAGTGGGTGCAAAGGAGGGGGAGAATAAGGAAGGCTAAAAAGGCAAAACCACATTCACATTGAATTTGGTTCAGGGAGAAAATGACATACATACTAAATGGGATATCTCAACCTGCAGCAGGATAGGGGGAAGGGGGATGAGAGGAGGGATGATGGATGGGAGGGCATCCTTGGGGGGAGGGGAGGTTGGAAGTACCCACTATAGAAGAGGGACAGGATCATGTAGGGAATGGACCAGGTGGGGGTGGGATGAGTGGGAGGGAATTATAAGCAGCTTTGTACAATATATCTACTATGATAATGTTTTGCATAGCTAGACATGTACAACATATACTGAATTACTTATCTCCCAAGAAGGAATGGGTGACAAGGGAGGAAGGAAATGGATCTGAAATTCGAGGTCTTAAGATTAAATGTTTCAAATATATATAAATACTATTAGTAATACTCTTTCGCTTGTAATAGGGAGATAAGATGTGCAGGCATTGGGACACAAAGATTCACCTTGCTCTACTGGAAAAGTCGATGGGGGTACGGGAGAAGGTATGGGAGAGAGCAGATAGGAGGAAGTGATATCTTGTGGAACTGCTATTCTGGGAGGTTGGGTAGGGGAATAATGGGGGGAAAATGATTTTAACTCAAAATCTGGCAGAAATGAATGATGTAAAACAGAAGTTAATAAAGCATTTGTTTAAAAAAAAAAAGAAGCTAGGAAGTACAAGGTTTATGGAGGTGGGAAAGACCCTGGAAACAATTCAGTCACAACACACTAATTTTATACACCAAGAAAGTAAGGTTTTGAAGAGGTGACATTCTTTGAGATCAAATGGTTTGCTGGTTCTGGAATCTCCTGACTCCTAGACAGTGTTAATGCCCCTACATTGGTGGCACCCTGTCCTTTGACATTGGTGAAAGTACTAGATATGGGCGGCTAGGTGGCGCAGTGAGTAGAGCGCCGGCCCTGGAGTCAGAAGGAGCTGAGTTCGGATCCCGCCTCATACACACACACAAAGAAAAAACCTAGCCGTTGTGACCTCGGGCAAGTTACTTAACCCCAATTGCCCTCCAAAAAACAACAACAACAACAACAAAAGAAAACACTAGATACTATACTGAGCTTTCTGGGATTTTTTTCCCCCAGCACAGGAAATGTAAGATTTCACAGCCAAAGGGGCTGTGTACTTTGGGCATATGCATACCTATCATATTTGCTATCCCTTCCTCAAAGACTTATCCATCCAATAAGCCATAACTGATGCTTTCTGCACATTTATCTCCCTTAGGGTCAAATCCTACAGTTTTCAATTCCTGGTTATTTCACTTATTACCTCTGTTACCTTTAGCAAGTCAGTTAACTGTCTCCAGGGACTCAGTGTTCTCATCTGTACAATGAGGATGCTGGATTAGATAACTTCTCTATTTTCTTTTCAGTTCAAGATCCATGATCCTATCATCAGATGTGTCCTAAATTGGCCAAGTATGAGGGCAAAAGCTGTAGATGAGAAATGGTCCTAGAGTCAACAGGGGAGGTTCTTACTTGAAGGTATGACTCTGAGATGGCCCCCATGCCCAAACGATCAAGGGGAAGAGAACCGGAGAACTCTTTTTTTTTTTTTTACCACACTGTCATCATTTAAGAAACTCAATAAATATACATTTTACCCCATCTCCTTACAACAATAGGCATCTATTTTGACATGCTTTAAATACAACACAGATTTCTGAAATCCCATCAGGTTTTTTAAGCAGTATTCTCCATGTGAATTGGTTGCAGCGATAAACAAAGGGGAACTGTAACAACCAAGAATCGGCTCAGTTCATTTCCTAGAAGGCTTCTGGTGATATAGGAGCTGGGAATAGTGTCCAAGGAATAATTCAGAGAATGAGAAAATCACAGAATCCTAAGGGTCAGTCTGCCTTTAAAAGGGAGCAAAAAGAGCTTTTTGATGCAAATGTATTCTTACTAAACTCATTTTTATGGAGTAATAGTAACACACTAAATTGAGGGAATTAGTTTGGCTGACCTATCTCTATAAATTAAGTTTGCCAAAAAGCTTTATCACTTTATCTCACTCCACTCTGCATCTGCTGCTCCCCTGCTAACTCAAGGCCTGAATGATTCTCAGCCTCCTCTCTCCTCTGTTTGGAGGCCTGACATAGTATGAAACTCTTCCCAATGCCTTCCTTTATAGAGGGCAGAAACTGACTTTTGGGTTCACTTCAAATGCATTTGCTGCTTTCTGGTTTCAACTTCACAGAACAAGATGCCCCCTTCCCCTGTGCCAGGTACCCCATGATCTCCTCCCCCTAACCTATCTCCCCCAATTAGACTGTAGACTCCTTGAGGGCAGGGACCAGCTTTCTTTTTATTAATTCTATCCCTGCTGCGCCTGGCACTGTGTAGGCATTTAATAAATGTTTATTGGATATCATGTAACTGCCAGCTAATTAACAATCTTGCAGAAACAAAGATGTAATGTCTGTGCCCAATGAGCTTGTCAACTAAGTGGTGTTTTTAATCATCACTAACATCTGCCTATATTTTAATTGAAACACGCCCAATTCAATTAATTCTGTAACTTTCAATAAAGAGCAGGAAGGACTCTGCCATTGACAGATCAAAAAGCCAAGTTGGCTTGGAGCCCCTAAGGCATACATATTGTAAACAGTACATGACCATAAAGGAATTTTTAAAAGTAAATTACTTCTGTGCAATTCTAGTGATTTTAGATCATTGTAAAGATACATATCATTTGTTTTGGACCTTTAAGACCCATAGCTTACTAGCTTCCTCTCCAAGCAATGAAATACTCTCTATCCCAGGGGTGGGGAACCTGCAGCCTCAAGACCACATGTAACCCTGTGTCCTTAGGTGTAGCTTTTCAACTGTGTTCAAGTTTTACAGAAGAAATTCTTTTATTAAGGGAATTTGTTCCTTGAAGTTTGGACTCAGTCAAAGGGCTGCACTTAAGGACCTAGAGGTTCACATGTGGCCTTGAGGTCACAGATTTCCCACCCCTGCTCTATCCATTACAGCTGAGTTAATGAAAGTAAAAGGGAAACTAAGCAGTGCTAAATTATGTCACCTGAATTGTAAAACTACTCTCAGGTCATAAAACTAAAAAGATGGAAAAAGTCTGTATTAAAATAAAGGTTTATTTCTGCTATAGACCAGACCAGGCCACACCAGTCTTTTTACTTCTCCAAGTTCCAATGGCAGGTCTAACTAAATAGGACTTGTCTGTACTACCAGAAGACTTAAATAATAAGGAAGGATGATAGAAAGGGGGAAAAGATGAAGAAAGTAAAAGATGGAGAAAGAAGAGAGGAAAATGAAAAGAGAAAAAAATAACAAAGATAAAAGATATGGATGGAATGGTTAAAAAAAAAAGGAATATAAACGGTTAAGGTAACACACAGTTCAATGAGTTACCTACAACTGAATGACAAAATACATTTTCCTAGTTGTAAATAACATATTATGAGATTCCATTTGTCAAGTTTTATTGATTCCATTTTCACTGCCTCTCTCCATTCACCCTCTACCTGTCTGCTCCCAAACCCTTAATATTACATATATAATATTATAATATATATTATGCAGTATTATATAATATATAATATTATAATATATTATACAGTATTATATAATATATAACATTGTAATATATTATATGGTATAATATAATATAATATATTATACAGTATTACATAATATGTATAATATTACAATATATTATACAGTATTATATAATATGTATTATATATATATATATATATATATATAAATATATAATATTCACAAGAAAGGGACAAGGATTTGCCCAAGTTGAAACTGATACCAAATGGTAGTGGCAGGATTCAAATCCAGGTCCTCTCTTCCCAAATCTCTACTCTTTACTGTATCATATTACTTCCCAGATTAGGTAATGGGAATGTGGGAATCTTTATAAACAGAAGACTGACCCAGAAGGATACCTGAAATAAGCAGTGAGGAATATTCGAAGTGGGAAGTAAAGGGGCTGGCATTTTTTAAAGGAAGAAAGGTCTCCTCTGATAATTGAAGCATACTGCTGGAAGAGCACTTAGAAATTAGCTAGCAGCTAGTTACTAGCTCAACCCTTTCATTTCATAATGAGAAAATGAAGCTCAGAGGGATGATGAGGGTCAGGCAATGAGTTGTGGCATACAGGGTACTAGAAATCAAGTCTCTGAATTCCCTAGCTGGAATGGCCACTATAGTTAGAAAGTCAAATCAGCAAGCATTTATTAAGCACAGCCTATATGCCAAACATTGTGTCAAGCACTGGGGATACAGAGAAAAGCAAAAGAACAGTCACTGCTCTCAAGGAATCCACAGTCTAATGGGGGATATAACAAACAAAGAACTATGCACGAACAAGATATATACAAAGGGTAAATCTGGGGTAGTCTCAGAGGGAAGGCATCGGGATTAAGAAAAACTGGAAGGGCTTCTTATAGAAGGTGGGACTTTAGCTCACACTTGCAAAGAAGACAGGGAAGTCAGGAGATGGAGAAGAGAAAGGAACGAGTTCTAGGTACCAAGGGAAGGCATCCAGTGAAATATTCTGAATTAGTAGAGAAATGTCCAGTGTAAAGAACAGCAAGGAGATTGGTGTCACTGGGTTATAGAGTATGTAGAGGGAAGTGAGGTGCAAGAAAACTGAAAAGGTAATTAGAGGCCAGACTATAGAGAGCTTTAAAAGCCAGAAAAATGATTTTCCATTTGATCCCAAAGGTAACAGGGAGACACAGGAGTTAACTAAACTCCAGTAGATGTCATGGTCAGATTTGATTTTTAGAAAGATCAATTTGACAGCTGAGTGGAGAATGGTTTGTAGTGGGGAGGGAATTGAGGCAGGAAGACCAATCAAAAGGCTATTGTGATAGTCCAGGTGTGAGATAAGGAGGTCTTGAACTAAGGTGGTATTTACACCTAAGATGTTAGCCTGTGTAATGGAGAGGATGATGGTACACTCATCAGGTATTAGGAAAGTTAGGGAGATGGGAGGGTCTTAGGGGAAAAAATGAGTTTAGTTTTGAACATACTGAGCTTAAGATGTCTATGAGACATCCAATTTGAGATGTCCAATAGGCAGTTGGAGATGCAAGCCTCCAAGTCAGGAGGAGTAGAGTGGGTTGGACCCCTGAGAACCACCAAAATTAAAGGGCAGTTGTTTATACCTAATCTCCGTGGACCTACAAAAGGATTAGATGATTTCTTAGGTCTCATCAAGTATTAAATTACAAAAACCAATCATAATCCTAAAATCTTGAATTTTCATTGCAAATAATGAAATTCATAGGATCACAAGATTGTAGAGTACCTAAGTGATCATCTAAATCTAACCCCACATTTTACAGATGAAGATGATGAATTCTGAAAAGCGAAATTTTAGTGAAATTTTATTATAGTGAAAATAGTGAAATTTTATTCCATTTTGAAAGCTCACAAACAATGACTGAGTTTTCAAGAAAGGAGATATATAGGAATGAGAGTAAAAACAGTCCAAAATTTTTTTTGCAAAGTTCTGATGTTAAAACAATAAAAAGGTCTGTATAAACTGGGGGTGGGGGAATGATTTAAGTTAAGAAGCCAGATTTAAATCTATTTATGTGAGTGAATACTGCATGTATAGATGGACATAAAACTTTCAGAATGGAAGGGACTTTAGAGATTATGCAATCCCACTCCTTATTTTTCAATTTATTTAAGAAACTGAGACCCAAATTAGTGAAGCAACATGCCCTCAGTCACTCATTTGTGGGATGGGGGGGGCGGGAAACTAACCATTGGTTAACACTAATCATAGTTTCTTTCTTTTGCTTTTTGGAGGGGGATTGGGGTTAAGTGACTTGCCCAAGATCACACAGCTAGTTTTTGTGTTAAGTGTCTGAGGCTGGATTTGAACTCAGGTCCTCCTGACTCCAGGGCCGGTGCTCTATTCACTGCACCACCTAGCCACCCATTAAGTATATTTTCTACAGGAAAACTAGTACCTATAGCAATATCAACAATTGAGAACTTTGGTGTTTTTATAGCCTCTTCTTGCCAAAGAAATTTTTAAAAAGCACTTTACAAAGTAATCCTCAAAAGTCAATATACTCAAAATAGTCCTCCTATCTAATAGGTAAGAATCAGCTTCTTCCCTAAAGACTCATATCCAGGATGATGCAGCACCCTAAAATGGATCTTAATTTCCTAGCCATGAAGTGCTTCTACAAGACTCATGAAATCCTATAATAGCAAGTTTCAAAAAGATAAAATTACTTTGTTTTGCTGGAGATTAGTAATTTCTAACACTGCTGGAATGGTTAGAAAACATTATTCAGATAATTTTTACAGATTGAAATTGGGCATAAAATAACTACTTTTTTGCTTACTAGTCAAGTTAGTCATTGATAATAATCATTTTTAATCTCAACATGTAAAATCCTAATGTTTCAGCATGTTAATTGAAAATAATAATTTTGTTGTAATCTTAGAAGCAATCTTAACTTGATATTGATATTCAAGTTGTGACAGTTTGAAAAGAAATTGCAAAACCACAGTATAGTGTTCCCAATAATTCATACTTCATGCATCTTTTAGCAGTAAGGCCCTCATGTATATAGTTCTAGACAATGAATTTAGCAGTGTTCTAAAATCAACCTTTCATAAACTAATCACTAGGTTGAGGGTTTTTTTTGGTTGAAGACCTAGTGGGCTTCCCCACCATGTTTCTTACCATAATTTGCTTTGATTTTTAAAACCAAAGTACAGATTATTGATATAACATATGGCTAAGTGAAACTAGCATTGGCTAAATGTAAAAAATTAAAGTTATAAAATAATGTCTTATTCTGTAATTGTTCCTATATAGTTCAGACCACAGGCACAATATTTCATTCCCTCTAGTTTTGAGATAGTTAGGAAAACAAACATTAGGATAAACAGATCCATTTTAGTTTGCAAGTCATCCACCTGAAAAAAAAAATCTACAAGTGCACTATTTGTATTTTATGGGTAGGTTTGGAGTTTTTGTTTGTTTTTGGTTTTTTTAGTTCTGTCCCTTAAAAAATTAATCTCTTCCCTAAGAAGAAATATTCTATAAGGTAGTTATCCTTCTATAATAGAGAAACTTTTACTTAATGAATAACTTGAAACTTCAACTATATAGGATGCTACTGTTTAAATCAATAATGCATTAACTTTTAAAGAGGACTTTGAAATGAGTTGTATTTAATGCATTCTAGGGAATTTGGGGTAATTAAAAAAACATTCATTTTATTTTCCTCAGTCATTAATCATCTAATGCCCATTTTATTCAGTCATTCTTTTGGTATTGAATTTTTAAAAGAAGTACAATTATAAAAACATTCCATATGTTATAATTTGCTTTTCAGAAGAAAAAGCTTCACAGGAATGTTTTAGCAGAGGCTAAAAGCTTCTATGCAGCAAGTACATTATCACTGCAAAATTTTTTATTTTGGCTATTTAAAATAAAGTTAGAAAATAAAGTAATTTTCACTAAAACAGAGGAGTTTTATTATTACTAATAATATTCTTCTGAACTTCTCTTTGGGATATCTGGCAAGCAGTTCTTATAAATTTTGTATAATTCTTAAATTAAATGACTCAGATGTTGATTTAGGGTCAGAAAAACCACAATTATTTCCTGATCACTGGAACTGCCAATGAAAATGAACTTGTTCTGCATGTCTGCCCTGCTTCCTTTATGTGAATTTGCCCTTATAAGACAATGTTGAATATAAACTGTATTACTAATCCATTTTCAAACATCTCATTTGTCCGTCAGTTCCAAAATCATAATATTCACTTGAGAAAATCACTAGTGAGGAAATAAAACAAAACAAAACAAAACAACAAACACACACCAAATTCCATCTTCCAAAAAACAAAGGTTTTAGCAATATTGAAAACATAAATAAAAGATGGCATATTTTAAAATTTTAGAGAATATAAGTTAATAGCTCTGCTTAGTCCTGATGAGAATTACAGGATTTTAATTATGAGCAAGTTTAAATATTTAGAAAAAACACATACACAAAGAATGCACAGAGATCCCCAAATATACATAAGAATATTCTTCAATATCTGCACAGTTTGGCAATCCCTGAGCCAGCCATCCCTATCACACATTAATGGAGGTGATGTCATCCTTTCCAACCAGGCTGGTCGGCAGTTCCTACAACCAACGTTTTCACTGCAGTGCCTGCAGTATGATTCACAGGATGTGAAGCATGCACAGGGTGGCAGGCAGGATGTGTGAGTTAACAAAGCTCGTAGTTGTGGAAGCAGCTATTTTAACGTATGTGCATGCACATTAAAAGCAAATAAAAACAAAAAGCATTTTAACTAGGTTGAATTTTTAGATAAGAGTTTCAGAGGAAAGATAAGAACAATGTCCAAATAAGCTTCTCAGGTTGCATAGAATCACAGAATCTCAAATTTTCAGGGCTAAAGGAAAACAAAAAACAATTGAGCCAAATCTAACCCTCTTTTTACAGATGAGGAAATGGAGGCCCAAAGAAGTGGGAAGTGATTTGTCTAAAGTCTGCTTAATGACCTAGGAAGATGCATCCTCTATTACCAAAACTCAAATTCAGTCTTCGATATTAATGTGACTTGGTTTGCTATTGTTTCATTTAACTATATAAAATTTTAAAATGCAAATATTTGCTGATATTCCTGATAAAATCAGGTTTTATAAAATGGGGAGAAAGTAAATAGAATATTCAAATCCAGGTCCCATAAACACATACCAGATGTCTGCAAACTACACCAAAATATTGATTGTTATGGGGCATCATTGTTTTTATATAAATAACCCATTTTCACTAGAGTTACAGTCAGACAGCTTAATTTATCATCTCATATATTTTTAGAATCTATTATTTCTGGTCATAACCTATAAGATATCAGAACTCTAAGGAAAATAAAGTCTGAATATATTATCTCTATACAAGGGCACAACTGTTACAGGGATATAACAGTCAAATCCACATAATTTGACATTGTTTTTTGTCTTTTGGTGTAACTAGCATTGGTTTAGGGGAAAAGAAAAACCCAGAACAAACCAAGAGAACAGAAAAGGAAATAATGTCTTAAAGAACTAGGGATATTTTAGTGTATGATACATCCTCTGCACAATTTCTTAACTTTCTTATGCTGATATTTTGAGTATTAAGAACAGAAATAGCTTAAAGGACAAGGTAATGAGGTAAGCTGGATACTAAGCCATCTGGATTTCAGTCATACCTCTACCAACTAATGGTAGTGTCACAGTGAGGGTACCATTTCACTTATTACTCAGTTTACTTATCTAAAAAATGAGAGAGGATGAATGAGAACATTATGGTTCATTCCAATACTAGCATTACTATCCTACAACTTAAGAAGTGTATTTCAATTAACTTCAGTTAATACTTCTCAAGACAGAATGGGAATTGTTGCTCTTTAGTAATAACAATGTCAGCAATAATGACAATAGAATTTATCAGCACTTTGCATATACTGTTTTCATTTGATCCTTGCAACAGCCCTGTGAGATAGGTAGTTATTATTATCTCCAATTTACAGATGAACTTCTTATAGAATCAACCCAATTCAATAAACATTTATGTTTTGAATAAGCATGTATAAATTATTACTATGTGTTAATAGTAAAAATAGTAGTGATTATTATTACTATGCTAAGTACTGGGCATGCAAAAAGAGGCAAAAGATAGTCCTTGACCTCAAGGAGCTTACAATCATAAGAAAATAAATATTAGTCCATGAATAACTACACAAGCACCACCCATATTGATTTGGGGATTACAAATAAATTTTGGTAAGTTGGTGAATTCACAAATATCGAATCTGTGAATGAGGATCAACTGTATATCTACCTATTTGTAGATACCTAATTCTAGATAATCTATCTACTTCTAGATAGAGAGATATCCTCATAATATGTGGTTGCCTCAATTGATAAACTTTGCTACAAATGACAGCTAGCTGTACCTCATCTTGCCCACTCCTATGCCTTTGTCAAAAAGAAATGATGGATGGTCACCTTCTATGGTGCTGAAATACACCACTATGCTTACTTTATAAAATAATTTAGGATAGTTTTATGCACACGAGGTTCTCCTGCTCTTTGGACAATAGTCGATATTGTACCCTGAAAATCCATAAGAACTGAAAAATGAACTTCCAATATCTTCATCAAAGTAGCAACCTAATATCATTTAAATGTCAAAGTACTTTACAATAGTAGTGTTACTTTATAGGAGCACAGTGGACAGAGTGACAGACCTGGAGAAAGGAAAACTCATCTTCCTGAGTTCAAATCTGGCCTTGGACACTTACTAGTTCTGTGACACTGGGCAAGTCACTTAATCCTGTTTGCCTCAGTTTCCCCATGTGTAAAATGAGCTGGAGAAGGAAATGGCAAACCTCTTTAGTATCTTTGCCAAGAAAACCCAAATGGGGTCATGAAGAGTTTGACTCAACTAAAAGGACAACAACAACAAATTACTTTAGAATTGCTAGTCTGATAACACATGATTAAGACAATCAGATGTGTGTAGGCCAATCAAGTAATAAGCATTTATTAAGTTTTTACTATGCGTCAGGCACTGTATTAAGCCTTGGGGGCTGAAAGACAAATGATGGTGCCTGATCTCAAGGAGCTCATAAGCTACAGGAGCAGACAATATATAAACTATGTACAAATAAGATACACACAGGATAAATGAGACAATTAATGAGAGAAGGGTCTATCATTACCAGAAGTGGGTATGAAGTTGTGTGTATAGAATATTAGGATTTAATCACTCATTTCTGTCCTCTTACCACTGCCAGGTTTGAACTGAGTTGTTAAGAATGGATAAGACGTGATTAAGTAGAAAGTAGGGAAGTCTTTTGAGGCAGAGAGAAAAGTATGAGCAAAACCAGGAAGGCCAGAATTAGTGTAGTGAAAAGAGGACCTGAGTTTGAAGACCTCTTACTCTACCAGTGTGATCTGGAGCACTTCTGGATTTTAGTTCCCTCTATGTAAGAGGAGGGGCAGTCTCTAAGTTAGCTTCAGCTCTAACATTCTGTTAGTCAAGTATCTAGTATGTGGGGAATAGAAAGATCAACTTCATCGAAGCACAGTGTTAGAGTGTCTACCTTTGGCAAAAAATTGGGATTTTAGCAACAACAAATAACAACAACAACAGCAACACAACAACCAGGAAACCCCAGTAGGTTATTAGTGAATGGGGTAATTCAAATGATTCTTTGGTAATACTAAGGCAATAGCAATAGACACAATAGTATATATAATTCCCACAGTCCATTGGGCACAACGCATTTTATTAATCACATCAGATAGATGATATGGGTGTTGTATCTTCAGCACCTAGCACAGTGCCTGGAACAGAGTAGAAGTTTAAGAAATGCTTATTGGTTGATTTATATTAATTTGATTGTACACTAAATTATTTAGTACCTTAAATTTATGGAACTTTCCAATTATGAAATAAACTGAGCAAAGTACTTAAGTCTTTTATGTATTAATAGGCACTTAACAGGTGCTAAGAAAATGAATTTTTCTGAATTACATGAATCTTCACATCTACAGTTTATTTAGCTGCAGGAAATGAAGGACCTAGAGTACTTTGTAGCCATGAGAAAGAAGAAGGAGGAGGAGGAAGAGAAAAAATGAGAGAGGTAGGAGCAAGAGGAGGAAGCTTGCAAATTGAGAGGCTTTTACTTTTCTATTTCTTACAAATCAAAAATGGAATGTGGCATGGCTACATCCATTTATCAGGGAGCAGGAGTAGCTTTTCAAAGGAAGACAGTAGAATAAGTCTTTACAAGTAAAGGAAATGTAGACAGATTATGGGGCCGTAGTAAATGCTTCTTTATATTTAGAGGGTTTTATTTCTTAATCCAAGGGATCTAATACCACATGAATCAACTACCCACAGTTCTCACCTTTACCACAAGATAACTATCTTGTGTGACAGACAAAACAGGCTAGAATTCTCTAATACAAATAAACCTGTATCTGTGTATTCATATATACACACATGTCTATATAAAAACACTCAAATATATATTATTCTATTGAAATATTCATGTTTTAATGTATCAGACTATCTTTTCTACATATTCCTAAGCTTGGAAGACATGAATGTATGTTTTTCTAATACTGCTTTTCATGACATTAATTTAATGTATGACAGGCCTTCAGGAACAGTTATATGGCACAAATAGTAATATTTTAGACAGAAGGGTGAAAATCGTTGTTTATTCAGCAAACATTGCCCTTTGATCAGCTTTGTGGATATGAACAGGGTAAAATAAGGTCATAAAAGCTAGGTAACAATGACCAAAATTTTCTTTCTATCCTTTCAATGTCTAGGGGGAAAAAAGCACTAATCAAGCTCCAATTACCTGAACAAAGATCACACACATTGTGCCTCATCAGGCTGTGCTGGTGCCATAGCAGATAGAGCTCAGGGCCTAGAGTCAGGAGACTTCAGTTCAAATCTAGCCTCAAACACTAATTAGCAGTATGACTCTGGGTAAGTCACTTAATCTCTATTTGCTTCAGTTTCCTCAACTGAAAAATGAAGATAAAATAGCACCTACCTCACGGGTTATTTTGAATATCAAATGATGTAATATATATAAAACACTTTTAGCATAGTCCCTGGCACATGATATAAATACTTATTTCCTTCTCCTCCTACTAATGCAATTTCTCCTAGTCTCCCACAAAGTTACAACCCTTCTCCTACAAGTGAGATGTAAGACCATTAGTAACAAGGATGTCTGCTATATAAAACAGAAGCAGGACTATCCTCTTCCCAGTACAGTCATTACTCATTTGTTCAATCTCTTTTGATCAACCAATCAGAAAATATTTATTGACTGCCTAAGAACTCCCAATCATTGGGGAGAGATAAATGTGAGTCGACTGTCTTACCAAATGAACAATTAATATGAATCACTAGTGACTAGCTAAAACTGTAATCCAGCAAATCTATAAACTGTAATCCAGCAAAGACTCAGTCCACTACAAATCTAAAAGTCTTAAATTACTGCCTTGTTTATGCTTAATAACTTTTCCAATGAGAAATTAGCCACTGATGAAAACAAAAGGATTTTTAAAATTCAGTGGACTGGGGCAGTTAGGTGGCACAGTGGATAGAGCACCTGCACTGGAGTCAGGAGGATCTGAATTCAAATCCAAACACTGACATTTACTATGTGATCCTGGGCAAGTCATTTAACCCCAGTTGCCTCCAAAATAAAATTCAATGAATTAAAATTTTTTCCCTAAGCAAACTCACAAAGTTCAACAGAAAAATACTTTTTTTAAGACTTTAATTTGGCAGGCATCCCTCAATCAATAAGCAGATATTTAAATATACATATTTTTAGTATTTTCATAACAAAGTATTTAGAGTGAGGATATATCATTTACATATAGTTCCCTCTGCCAAGTGTAAAGATTAAAAAAAAAATAACAACAAAATGAACCTGACATGTTCCCTAACTTCTAGTAGCGTTCACTCTAAAAGGGAAAAAAATGTTGTATATAAAAAGACAAAACAAAAATTAAACTAGATACTGAATAAGAAATAAGACCAAAAAATTGGTTAAATTATATTTAATTTTTAAATATATTTAAAATTATATTTAATCACAAAATATCTATATTTTGGACATTTTTCTGTGTCTTCACCTAACTTAATTTGAATATATATTCTTTTAGTCTATTATAAATGGGGAAACTGAAGAGGAGGATTGGACAGGAGAGTAAAAGGTCATCTAATGCAGGAATAAAGATACATTTTTGATATTAATCTTCATTTTCCCTACTCTTTTACAACAAATCTATGTCCTCTTATTCTTATACACTTCACTAGCCAAGAGGAAAAGAATCTAATTTCAAAGCTACATTTACACGGACCCAGAGGAGAATAGGACAAGCCCAGAGAAATTTTCTTTGGTATGGGGTACAAATGAATTCTCTCAGAGATGACTCTGGGGTAAGCTTAAATGAACTTAGGAGATCTGCTACTCCATATACCATATCTTTAATGTTTGATTCTCTCCCAGGCTTTTAGCTTAGTAAATGAAAACAAATAGGGATTTTAATAACAGCCGTTCAGAGGAATGTGCCACATGCCTGCATAGGCACACACACACACACACACACACACACACACACACACACACACACACACACACAAGGCTACCAAAAGTCCTATCCCTGACACATTTCAATTCTGATACTTCAACAAGTTTTTTCTAACATTTGTCGGGGTAACTCTCATCTGCTCAAATAGTTCTGAAATAACAAAGATGTGGCAACACCCATCACAGAAAGCTCATACAGAACAAGTTGTGAGTTTAAGCCTTGGATTCCACACTTCCACCATTGTTGAAGAAGAAGCCTCTATCTAGACCTACTACATTGTGTCTTACACTATCAGGGATAGGACATGTGTTTGAAATTGTGTTCCCTTCCCTTCCTTATCCCCACACCCCAGGAACAATGATGGATCCTGGAAATGTGTATAATCATTTGTGTGTTTTGCCTTTGGGAAAGGATTATGGACAGCAGCCACACTGGTAGAGCACCATGAAAATGGTTAAAAAAACAAAAACAAAAAAGCCCCCAAAACACAGGCATGGGCCAGAAAGACTTCAAGAAAGCAAACCAGACCTTTATAATCACTACTGAATCAGGACTTGGCCTTTGCTTGCTTTCTTTAACAGGGCTTGCGGGTTTTGGGGGTGTGTATGTGGCCTTGGATATAGCATGCATTTACCTAGTATATTCAAGGTCTATGACAATAAAAGAACTAATTAAGAAATCCTCAGGCCATATAAATTGTGGGATACCCTCCCCCTCATAACCCTGATTGGAGATTTCCTAAGACTTTAAACTTGCCCTAGTACCAGGACCAGAATCCATCCTGGAGATGCGCGCGCGCACGTACTTCTTGCCTTATTCTGGATCCCTGTCTCCATTGCCAAAGATTTTGTTTCTTTGCAAGATCGTCTGTCCCCAAGATTATGTCATCTCAGACTATGAATCTCTTTTGAGTGTCACTTTTGGACAAGACTTTTCACCACCTTGTTGGTAGTTACCTCACCATACAACAACATCCACAGTCTGACTGGCAGGCCAAATGATCAAAACAAACCTTTGAGGCCTGCCCAAGGGTGTTGTACACTCTCTCACCAAAGACAATCAGTTCTCCTGACCATTTATCGCAGGATTTTGCTTTCATGAATGTGCTCACTCAAAATGCTTCTTTGAAAAAAATAGTTTTTGCCCTCAATATTTCACTACAATCAATCCCCACTGCCATCTCTTGGGGGTGCCTGAGTAATACCTCCAGAATCAGGAGGACAATGAGTCAGACTTAAAAACCAGGGGTGGTGTGAGACTCAAATGAGATAAGGGATGCAAAACAAATCTTAAAATGCTACAGAAAATCAGTCAGTATTCCTATTCTTATTGCCATTAGCTTCTAATTATCAGGCCTAAGTCTGGTGGTGGCTTCATTCCCCCAGCATTCTACTTTACTCCTGCTGAGTTCAAGCAATGTTTATAAAACAGTACAGGGATGTGGTAGTAAATAGTTAGCAACGTGGCTGAGGTGGGTCCAGGGGGCACATGTATACACACACACCCTTTTAAATGTAATCTGCTTTTTAATACTTAAGCTTAGACAACTGACAAAACAATAAATCAAGCCTGGATTTGTAGTAATTTCTGAGGTATAAATGTTCACTCTGAAAATTGAACAATCTGAACTGGTTAGAGCTGGCTCTAACACTTCTGCTTATCACCCACCTTGGATACCACCAAAGCTGCTTAGACATGAGATAAAATCTATCACTGGATACTAGAAGAGTTCTGGCAAGAAGAAAGATAAGTAGTGGCTTTCAACAAAAGACCTCTAATACAATTGTCCCTCTTGCAATTACAATGGCTCTAATGAGTCACTGGGATCTTCTCTGTCCCTGGTTTTTTTGTTTTGGAACTCTCTGCCCCAAACACTTAAGTTTTTTTGGTCTCAGCTTTAGAAATTCTTGAGTATTTACCACTGCAACCCTCAGTATTAGCAGAGAGGCAAGGGGACCTGGGGTAATGGATTGGCAGTGTCAATAGAGTCAAATACAGGACCCAACAACTAAGGAGACTATAGATCAGAGAACTAGCCCATAGGATCCTTCCCAGAACCTCCATGCCTATGAAATAATCAATTGCATCATGAGCACCCACACAGCCCTCATTCACCCCATGGATTGGGAAGGTCTTCCAGAAAGGGGCATGGTGTTTACTCCCAATGCTGTTCTTACAAGTTTACTGGTGTAATTATAAGCAATCAAAGACATAACCTGCAGAAGCAAAGAGCTGTCCACAGCTAAAGCTTGTATAGGAAATAAAAAAAGAATAAAATCAGCACCAAACTTTCAGGCTCAAAGGAGTATTGGCATGTTCACTCAACCAAGCAAGTTCAATTGAGAAATATTTCTTTTTTATGAACTCAAGCACCCTCAATACCAAGTTCCTGACACTGTTACATGACTTGAACCCATACTTGCCTACTTTTTTCTTTAGTTGCCAAATTACTAAATCACTTCCAGATCTTGAAGCTTCTGTTTGTCTGGTCCCCACCTACTTTTAACCCATTGAGTAACTGGTTCTTCTGCTTTTATGACATTCTGCTTGCTTCTGGCCGGTCCTCACCAGGATCGTCATCCTTGCAGATGGCTCTCCACAAACTAGCCTACCTTTTCAGCACCTCAGCTTATTTTAAGTGGGAATAGTACACAGTGTAAGACTTTTTCAGCAACACTTTGGGTTTTTTTAATCCCTTTCCCAGAAATTTCATATGGATTAAACCTGAATTGCCTTTGATATGTCCTAACTATGACAAACTGCTCACTCACTGACTTTGTATTAAGGCCCAAGAAGATTGTTAAGTTGAAATCTTTTGAAATGCTGCCTTCCCCTGAAGGGGCAAACACCCTTCACTTGCAGTGGCTACTTGGTGTTAGAGGCATCATCTGTATTGATGGAACAGAGGTTTTCATCTCTGAAAATGAATGATGCAAAGACATGAGATTTAAGTCAAACACACATAGGGAGCTTCAAAGCTTTGTCTGCTTATTCTGTAATCCTTAATCACAAGTCTGCAGAAACCATCCACAAGCATTTTAAATACTGTCTAGAATCAAGAGGCACATCCTGCATTGAACAACATAAGTTAAGCTTGAGGTTAGCTTCACATATCCAGGCTATATTCACCACACCCTCAGAACCTCTTTGGTCTAGGTCTAACTCATCTTAAAAAATTTTTTTTAAAAGATCTCTGACCTAATGGAAAAATCTTCAGTCCTTCACAACCCATTTAGGTAAGTGCAAGTGCCCAGGAAGAACCTGACATGAGTTACCCAACTAACTATCCCACAACCAGGGAACTACAACAATAACAACAAGTAAATGGGGCCACGTGAGCTGAATGGGGCCAGATGAAAGACTGGATTTAGAAGAGGTTGTTTCAAATTCAAATACAAACAAAAACTGAACATTCATTTTCACTTTGTGAGCATTACCAGGTTTTGCCACAAAAGCATTGTTGTGAATAAAGGTAAAATGGAAATTAAAAAAAAAAAAGTGGTTGCTTCCCAAGCAAATACTTCCTGATCATCCTGAATAGTTTTAAGTACTTAACCATATAGCCTTAAACAACAAGTTTTGTCTATTAAAGATAGTCACCCAAATAGTTAGTCTTATACCCAGACCTGCATGAGTATATACTTTAAAAAAGGATTCCTATATTTGATTATTTCACAAGAAGTAAAGTGAATTTAAAAAGGGCAATCAATACATTATTTTACATCAGTTTCTGTGTAACAATTGCATTTTCTTTTCTAGAATTTTTGTCCTGACAGTAGTAGCAAACTATATTTTCACAAATCTTTTAGTTTGGAAAGACCACAACCGGTAATTTAAGAACAGAATATTACAGATGGCCCTCCTTCAGATTCTTCTCTGAAATAAATTCCATAATAGTTCTAACTAGTTAAGCTCACTTATGTATGTACCAAAATGAAATCACAGTATTTACTTAGATATCTATAGAGCAGAAACAATCTGCACCTTGGATGTTTTGAAATATACTTTGGTATTTGTGCATATGTCAGCCCACAAATGCCTGTTTACCCCTTTGCTCCTCTTTCTTCTACTTGAGCTCTCAATCCTGGGAGCAGGCAATAATGTAATATAGGTGGAAAGACAAAGAAAAGAAAAAGGAGGAAGAGAATCTTGCTCTTCATTTTGAGCACTAGGTTGACTAGGAGAAATACTAAAAAAGGTAATACTTATTTTGGGCATCCTCTCACCTACTGCTGTTTCTCTCTTCAGGCCCCCAGGGCTCTCAGAGTATCCTAAGTCCCCCAAAGTAGCACCTTCTCTAGGCCTTATGCTCCAAAATGATCTACCTCTTCTTCCCATCCCTATCAAAATGTCCATTTTCTCAATGAACCTAAAAGCAGCAAGTTCACAGTCTCACAAACATAGAATCAATGATTTATAGTTGGAAAGGAGCTTCATTATCATCTCATTCAAAACCCTAATTTTACAAATGAAAACCAAGATTCCAGAAGATAAAGAAAGGACTTACTCTAAGTTGACACAGGTAGAAAATAGGAGTGGGGCGGCTAGGTGGCTCAGTGAATAGAGAGCACTGCCCTGGAGTCAGGCGGACCTGAGTTCAAATGAAGCCTCAGACACTTAATACTCACTAGCCATGTGACCTTGGGCAAGTCACTTAACCCCAATTGCCCTGCCTTCAACCCCCCCCCAAAAAAAGAAGAAAAAAAAAAGAAAATAGTAGGAGCAAATTTAAATCCATAGCCTTTGATGCCAAATCAATGGGTGAAAGCAATATGATTAAATGTGTAAATGACACCAGTTCCTAGTTCTCCCATTCTTTACCTGATAATGTTCATATTCTAAGAAAAATGCCTATTGTGTATAGGCTAGCACAGTAGCTCCATGGAAAGACCCCTTAATAAATTTTTCATTGTTGATTGTGATAATGACAGGGTTGAAACTTCCTACTTCTACACATTTCTCATTTTTAAAGGGGGAAGTTTATTAACTCAAATGAAATCGATGGAATTTCAGACAATAGGAACTTAAAATTTTCAGGCTGCACATGGGAAAGTACATTCCAGCAAAAGTGCCACTGTAAAGGCCAACTGGAAATCTATCCCCAAGGATGAGTATCTTTAAAAGATTAATCATTTTCATAGCTCTCTCTCTCTTTTTCCTAGTCTGTACTCAAACGTTCTCTAAGAGCAACAACAAAACCCTTCAAGTTGCATTTTCTTTTGTTTTTCTTTGAATAGTAGAGTGTTGATTGTTTTTATATTTGGGTCATGTGTAAATAAGTCTGTGGCTGCCTGTACTTGTCTGGCAGGCTGTTATAGAAATTGCCCTAAGGACATTTTTCTTTAGTAGGGTTATGAGATAGGACATAAAGAAAAAGAGCGCAATCTTGACAGCATGGTGATGACGCAAATACTAAACTAACATTATTCATTCAGACCTTGAAAAACAACAGTTTAAAGGGAGACACTCAAGACATTAGTTTACAAGTTAACTCTTTTAAGTATACATGATTTAGTAGATAGAGGTATTCCTTCTAACAATGTAGGTGGCACAGTGGATAGAGCAGTGGGCCAGAACTTAGGAAGATCAAGTTCAAACCAGCCTCTGAAACATATTACCTATGAAAACTTAGGTAAGTCATTTCATCTTTGTCTGACTCTGTAAAGTGGAGATAATAATAGTACCCATCTCCCAGCACTGTTGTCAGAATAAAAATGAGATAATATTTATAAAAGACTTAGCACAGTGCCTGGCACACTATAAGTGCTATATAACTATTAGCGATTATTATGATAACCCAGAAGGTAATGCTAAAGAGTTTCTATGGCTGAAAACTAAATTACATGACAAACAACCTGGCCATGTGAACTTTCCAGAACTTGGATAGTTGATCCTGAGCAACAAACATGCATATTGTTCACCAGGTCCATACTCTAAGCTCTTCTGCCTTGGCAGGACCCTCCAAAGCTTGTACTCCTCAAGCATCAAAATGGGATTTTAATGGAAGACCAGCTCAACAGAAATAGATGGAGGAAAAACTCCTGTGGAACTGTCTGTTAAACCACCAAGAACAGTTGTAAAAGTCTCAAGTCTCTATATCATAGAAATAGAATCATCAGCTCTCTGACCTGCAAAGCTCCATCTGTACCAGTATGGCCAGGGCTATAGATTAGGTTATTTGTGGAAGACTAACTGCAAAGCCAGGTTCACCAGAACCTTTTATCACTAAACATGGGTCCAGAGTGACACTGAAAAGAAACATGAAGGATTAGGTCAGAGTCTATTGTGATCATTAGGATCGACATTAAAGCTATATTTGAAAGGCTAGAAAGTGGGGAAGATATATAAAAGAAAAAGCAATGTGATCACATGGTCAAACTAGATGGATAAAATAGAGAACACATATATTTTGAAAAAATGACCCAAAGTTATTTGCATAGTAAGTTCCACTATGTTAAAGGGTAATATGAATATACGTGTGTGTTTGTATGTGGGGAATTTATAGGTCGTTCTTTCTGATGGAGTCTTATTTTGATCAAGGAATGAAATTAATACCAAGATTAGGTAACAACAGAAAGAAAGGATCCATACCTTTTTAATTTTTACTTTATATTTATTTTTTTTAATTTTTTTTTTTTTTTGCTTTTTGGAGGGCAATTGGGGTTAAGTAACTTGCCCAAGGTCACTTGGCTAGGGTTTTTTTTTGTTTGTTTGTGTGTGCATTAAGTGTCTGAGGCAGGATCCGAACTCAGGTCCTTGTGAGTCCAGGGCGGACACTCTACTCACTGTGCCACCTAGCCGCCCCGATCCATACCTTTTTAACTTCTATAAATAGTTACAACAATACATTGTCAAAGAACATGTCAAAAGCAAAAATAGCTGGTTAGGTCAATTTTTTTTAAAAGCATAACCTTGGAAAAGTCCCTAAACCTCAGTTTTTTCATTTTCATTTTTTGATCAACAGTTTCACAGGGTTGTTGTAAAGAAAGTACTTTATAAACTACGCAAAGGTGAACTGCCATTATAGTCAAAAAAGGTTTGCTGTCATCCTTCTAAATGACAAAACATTAAGTCAAAAGTTTGTCATATTATCATAATGAAAATTTTGACCATTATACATATGGAATTGTACAAGGCTCTCTCTCTCTCTCTATATATATATATATTTGGTGTTTTTCTTGAAATCTGAACCTACTACTTGGTATTAGTGGAAAAAATAGGAACAGAAGTGAATTTGATTCAAACCCTGCCTCTTACACTTAATACCACCTATATAAAAGCATGATCATTTAACTTCTCTGATCGTCAGCTTCCTCGTCTGTAAAAAAAACCTTCAGTATCTTCCTCAACAGGGAACTGTAAAGGACAAATGACATGCTTATAAATTGCTTTGAAAACTTAAAAGACTAAATATCCATTATTATTATTTATTAGCAGTTTTGTATTGATGTAGAAGGTCCTCTTTCACTTTAGAACATTAATAAATTTCTGAGACAATCATTTTCTCCCTCACACCCTCCTCCCACTCCACACTACTTAGGTAATTTTTTTTCTAATCCCTGATGTTCTGCACACAGTAGGAATTCAATAAGTATTTCTGACAATCTCCTAAAATGCAAAATGAGGACAACAATTGTGATTTAATCCACTTAAATCTCATTTTGTCTAAAAGTTGTCATAAGAATAAACCATTTTACTCTCTGTAAAGCACTTTGACCCCTCAGATTAAGGCTCCCTTGGCTTTTAATTACATAGGCGTTAATGACTCTCTCAGATTAAGGCCCCCTGGCTTTTAATTACACAGCAGTTAAATTCTGTCAGCTTCTATCAAGTCTTCAGGAGCTAATCACAATCAGTATTGGCACATTTAAAACAAGAAGGTCACCAGAGGCTTTAAGCCCAAACCCAATTCCATTTCATGATGTTTCTAACAGGTTAATTTGTTATTATAATCAAGGTGTTTTCACTTCAGAACACATCAACCATGAAATCAAGCAACCCTCCATAATTTGTTCTTCATTAATATGGAATATTATCTAAATGCTATAATGTAATAATGGACAAAGCCATGGCCCAGAAGGCAGGTCATTCCTTGTCTAGGAATTGATACCAAGGGTGAGAAACAAATTTTCAAAACAAACAAACAAAAACAAAACCAAAAAGTGGTTATCTATGTCAGGACAAGCATTCTATATTCTAAAGTTTTTCATAAAGGAGGAGCTCACACAATCACACAATCACACAAACTGGTTATCTATGTCAGGACAAGCATTCTATATTCTAAAGTTTTTCATAAAGGAGGAGCTCACGCAATCACAGTTTTGGAGCTTTCAAGTATCATAGAAATAGAACAGTCACACTTGTTTTATGGATGAGGAAACTGAGATCCAGAGAGAGGAAGGGACTGATGTGCCTAAGGTCACACAGATATAATAACAGTAACAACAACAAATCGCATTTATATAGAGCTTTTAGGTTTGCAAGCACTGGACCTATTTACACGTGTGCTTCACAACAACAGATGAGGTTGGTGCTATTAATATCCCCATTTCACAGAAAAGGAAACAAAGGCACTTGCTCAGGATCACAGAGTTGAAGTATCAGAGGCAGGATTTGAATGCAGGTCTTCCAAACTCAAAGACCTGTAATTTCTGCACTACCTCACCCAGCTACCTGAGATCTGGGATTCAAACTCAGGTACTCTGACATGAAATCTGTGTTTTTCCTACACTAATAAAATGAGTTTTTCCATTACTTGATGTTCTTTATGTATATTTTTCTGTAATTCCTCCAGTAGAGTTGAAGTGACCAGAAGGCTCTTTAACAAATGTGCTTAACCTTTCCCTTTTCTATAAAAGGAAGGGACTGAATAATGTTTAGCTTGGAGAAGAGGAGGAGGGAGGCCAAGAAGAGAGAAGTGATAGCCGTCTTCAGATATTGGAAGAGCTGTCACTTGGAAGAGAGATTAGATTTGCTCTGCTTGGCCCCAGAGGGAAGCACCAAGAACAACAGGGAGAAGTTACAAAGAAACATATTTAAGGACTGATGTAAAGAAAAGCTCCCTAAACCTCAGCCCTATCCAGAAGCCAAACAGGCTTTCCTTGGAAATAGCTGGTCCCCCATTATGGGAAGGCTTATGAGGAAAGTTGTCAAATAAATTTTTGTTAACATCTGGGTTTGACTAGCTGACTTTGAAGACCTCTTCCAATTCTTTAAGATTCTGTCATTAGATGATCTCTTTAAAAAAAATTAAAGGTCTTTTTTTAATTAATGAAAATCTATTTTCTTTTCCTTCTCAATCCACTGGGGGAAAAAAGCATGAAAAAAGAAAAACAACTTTCCTGCAACGAATCTGCATAGTCAATCTAAACAAATTCCCTCACTGGTCATGTTCAAATAATATTTGCCTCATTCTGCACCCTGAATCCCTCACTTTTGTCAGAGGTGGCATGTTTTATCATAGATCCTCTGGAATCATGGATGATTACTCGCATTGATTATAGTTCTTAGGGCTTTCACAGTCAGTCATTTGTCTTTACAATTTTGTTATTATATAAATTATTTCCCTGATTCTGATCATTTTATTCTTCACCAGTTTTTAAAAATCTTCACAATTATTCATTTATATAATATTGATTTTATAGTACAGAATTTTCTTTTGATCCCATTCACTCTGCATTATTTCATGCCTTTCCATACATGTCTGAAATTATCTATTTCTTTATTTCTTATAATACAATAATATTCCATCACATTCATATACAATTTGTTTCCCCAATTGATGAGTATGTCCTTAGTTTCCAGTTTTGTTTTGTTTGTCACCACAAAAAGAGCTGCTATATTTTTGTACCTAGAGGACCTTTTCCAATTTCTTCAGTCTCTTTTGGGTATAGGCCTACCAATGACATATCTGGAATAAAGAACATACACTGTTTAGAAACTATTTTATGTACAATCTCAAATTGCTTTCCAGAAAGGCTATACCCAATTCACAAGTCTACAAAATTAAATCAATATGACTTTTTCCCCAGGACCCCTAGAATACTTATGTTTGGTTTTTTTGTCATCATTGTCAATTCGTTGGGTACATGGTGTGATCTCAGAATTACTTTAATCTTCATGTCTTTATTTGGAAGTGATCAGGATCACTTAAAATATTGCTGTAAATAGACGATCACTTCTCTTTAGAACTGTTTGTTCATATCACAGACCATTTACCAATTGGGGCTCTAAGGTCCACTCTGATTCTATAATTCTTTAAATTAATTCAGCTTCCATAGTCTAATCTCAGATACTGCCAAGCCATCTTCATGTACCATAAGTAAAAATAGGTGATAAAATGTTGAACAGAGAGAAATAAACAACGTTAAAATCACTCTCCTTGCAGCAGAGTTAACTTTTTTTTTGGGGGGGGGGTAAGGGGGAATCATATTCTATAAATTTGTTTGAACATATAATATTCTACTTTTCCACAATTCTGGAAAATGTATAGATTCAAATAATCCATAGTTGAAATCCAGGGGAAGGGGAAGGAAAAAAACAAGTAAAAATTTCGAAGCAATTTTCTTTCTTTCTTTTTTATAACTAGGCAAATGGTTGCTAATAGCAACTTTAATTCCCCTCCTCCGATTCTAAACGAGTAGAAGAGCAAAGCCTCAACAGCTGTTTATAATGTTATTTTATAATCTTTCTTTATGAAAGTCATCCCTATTATCCTATGTGTATATAATAGTAACACTCCATCACAAAACACACACATGTAAACACCTGTAGTCTGAGTGAAAGAAACAGGCAAGCACTCAAACGGACAGACCAAGGCAGAGTGACAGCAATTCAATTCAAATTACAAATGTACAGAGGCTCCTGAGATGATGAAGCATAGCAGCACGGAGGTATCCATGTGAAGACCAATGACAGAATGCTTGCCACGTGGTCAACAGCTAAAAGGATTACATCATCTTCTTTGTGCAGTGCTGAACTATATGGGAGGCAAATACACATTTAAGCACAACACGGAACCGTTCTGTGGATACAATCCTGTTTCTTTTTAATGCTAACCCACCCTCTCTTGTCTAAAACGTAAAGCATGCCCTAAAAGATGACAAAATGAAACAATAAATATTTCAGTAATCAACTTATTGTTCACATTTACCATTTCCTTCTCACTAAACTCCTTCTCTTCCTCCCTCCCTCATTCCTAAAGAAAAGAGCGTAACCAGATGGGGAACATCCACCTCTTAACAATATAGTAAAAAACTAAAGTGGAGAGCAAAAAGAAGGATCTTATGCTTAAAAACAAAAATGTTTAAAAACAGTCAGGTCATTCATTCCTATTTTAACTCTATTTAACTCTAATTCCATTTTAACTCTATTTATATAACTAAATTTATTCCAACATTTAGTATTTCACCTGTGATAAAATTAAGCAGCTCAAAGGTACACATAGAGTTGTGTGCAATGTACATGCTTCTGAACAAGTGCCCTTTGCTGCCTGACCAAAGAATTCATGAATTTCAGCTGCTTTCATCTAGCAAACAGGGAAAACCATCATTAACTGAAAAGGGTGTTGTTTCTAAGAATCACAAAATATGTTGTGAAGGCAAATGTGGGCAGACTTCATGGAGAAGTCAGGACACCATTATTCACCCTGGCAAGCAAGGCGCTTCTGCTAACATGACTCCTTTGACTGAAACACATGAAAATTAATCTTTCATAAAGGAATAAATGAAATGTGAACCAAAAGAATATAATACCCACAATTTCTGTACCAAGAAAACTTGGTTATTTTAGAAATTGTGGCAAAATTTTCCCCTTTTTTATCATCCATTTATATAAAAGTTATTTACCTAATAGGTATGTTTTAAAAACAAATATGATTTTAGCATGTTGGCATAAAGTTTTGTTGTTCTCATAAACCACAGGTCTACAGAGTCATTGGGCTGACCTCATTGTTATATGCCTCTGAAACCTGGACAGTCTACCAGCACCATGCCAGGAAACAGAATTGCTTCCATTTGAATTGTCTTAGGAAGATTCTGAAGATCACCTGGCAGGATAAGTTACCAGACACTTAGGTCCTTACTGGAACTAAACTGCTAAGCATTCAAGCTCTGCTTCTCCGATGGGGTGGCCACATTGTTAGAATGCAAAACATATGCTTGCCAAAAAGACTGTTTTATGGAGAACTCACACAGGGCAAGCATTCACATGGTGGTCAGAAGAAATGATACAAGGTCGCTCTCAAGAATTTTGGAATAGATTGCATGACACGGGAGACACTGGCACAGGACTGCTCAGTATGGCATGCCCACATCAGAAAAGGGGCTGTGCTCTCTGAGCAAAGTAGAACTGAAACAGTTCAAAGGAAATGCAGGATGCACAAATTTGGAGAATCCATCCCAAATGTTCACAACGACTACTTGTGCCTAACCTGGGATAGAGCATTCCGTGTTCTTATTGGTCTGATCAGTCACAGTGAGATACATTGAAACTTGACTTTAGCACGGTGATGTCATTTTGGTCCACTTTGAGAATGAAGGACAACCAACAACCAACCAAACTATTTTATTGATAATAACCATTACAAAAAACATGCATTACTTGCTAAGTGCTTTATTTATTTTCTCTCATGGATTCATTGGCTAGCTAAAATATTTAGCCACATTTTAAAGATAAGAAAACTAAGGTTCAGAGAGGCTAAATCACTTGCCCCAGGTTACACAGCAAAGAAGTAAAGTCAGAATTCAAAATCAGGTGTTCAGCTTCTGAATGTAGGACTCTTTCAACTATACCACAGGTAGTTCCAAAGCTCTCAAGTCTATTATATCAGAAAATATTTAAAACCTCCCCATATCACATTCTACTTACTTGCATGTTTCAAGAAAAGCTGAGTTTGCTACTATACAAAAATTTTATAGAATCTTCAGTCTTGAAAAATGCTTCCTAATTGTTTAACTTCAATTACAACATACTACAGAGCTAGATCAGCAAATTCATTCTAATTAAATGAGATTAGAAATTTTAGAGGTTCTGTTGTTAAAGGGGCATATTCATCATTAAACATGCATATATCCTCATAAAAATTATCATGAAAGCTTTCATTTTCATTACTCTTTTCACATCTCTTTCTTCTGCCTGCTCAACAGAAAAGCAAAATTTCTGTTGTTATTCAGTTGTTTCAGTCATGTCCAATTCTTTGTGACTCCATTTGGGATTTTCTTGGCAAAGATAGTGGAGTGGTTTGCCATTTCCTTCTCCAGCTTATTTTACAGATTAGGAAACTAACGCAAATAGGGTTATGTGATTTGTCCAGGGTCACACAGCTAGTAAGTGTTTGAGACCACATTTGAACTCAGGTCTTCCTGACTATCCATTTCCTGACTATTCCACATCTAGCTGCCCAACATTTCTACTAAATAGAAATTTAAAGAGATATTGTCATAATTTATCTTAATATTTTTTATCTTTCTACAGGTCTAGTGACAATGTACTGTAGAGGACAGAGAGCTGGCCTCACAGAAAAAAAAAAAAGACTTGGGATCACATCTTACAGTCTTAGACTAGTTATAAGATCATAGGTAAGTCACTTAACCATTAAGTGTCTCCAGGCAATTCTCCAATACAAGCTGCATTTGGCATACTGATTCTCACCTCATTCCCACAATTCCCTAATGTATTAGAAAGTCATGGGCCCTGTTTGATTTCCTGTTGCTATAGCAAAGAAGGGAAAAAGGCAAAAAAGTTATCAACTATGCACTTTTTTCTTGCTAAAGTTCCAACCCAAATCTACAAGAGCCAATTTAGTTTTTGTGATGTCACCCTCAACAGAAAAAAAAAGTACAAAATCTTTATAATTCAGATTCTATTACTGTTTAATTTATATGATAAATTTGGGGATATGGAGCCTGCATATAAAATATGAGATAACTTTTTACCCTGTAAATTTTCAGTTCTCACTAATCAGTAGAAGGAACCTAATTGAGAATTGATTAGCTTTTTCAAACTAATGCTTTGGGAAATCAAAGATTATTTAAATATAATTTCAATTTCTAAGCTCATCAACAGGTTAAGGGATTTTTTTAATATTTACAATAATTACGAGGTAACATAGGTCCAACTAACTAAAATTTGTTAAAACGTGCCACATTTGAATGTCACAAAAAGACATTTGTTAAATGGCTTTCCTTAAAATTATTGAGATGTTTTTTGTTTTATTTTGTTTTTCTGGGCAAAAGTGCCACACTTAAAAGATAAAGGGAAGAGTTGGATTCCAAAATAATTGTCTCGAGCTTCAGCTTAAAGGTTCAAATCATATTCATATTCCATACTTTGTCACTTATTCTGTTCCTCTGTAAATGGAAGTAGACCTGAAAATCCTCACCTAATTTAAACCCCATCAATTCAAATTTCAAATTTAAGGGAAACTGGGAGTAGAGATTTCTTTCCAAAAATCCATCTTATAATTAAGATACAAAAACATTTTAATTTTTCTTATTTAAAAAAGCTTTACTGCATTCTGAACCTTAACCTACTGCAAATCTATTTAAAGAACTTGACTGTTTTTTCCTGAATGCTACAAAGAAGACAATGAAACAGTGTTTGTGTCCCAGATCATTTGACAAAGGAAATGTTTTAACTGAGAGAGGAAGTGAAATTTACAACTAATTTAAGTAAGCCTAGACAGTTGTGACTGCAAGAACTATTTTCCTTAAGTCATTAACAATGAGTTTTCATAAAGTTCTGTGTTCAATATACTACCTCCTCTCAATTGACTCCATTTTTTCCTGTCTGGGCTGAAGTTACTAATATTCTGTTAAAACACTGACCTACCATGCCTGGATTCAAGTCCATGTTACTAAATTAGAATGGTTCTCTCTCAAAAAATTGCCTTCCAAAAAAAAAAAAAATTGCCTTCCAGGAAGCCAAGTCCTTGATATCCTCCTGTAAGGTGCTGTCTCTTCCTTATTTGGATATTTCATTTGTTGAAATGACAGTTGTGGAAAAAAATATTCACATAATTAGCCCTCAGAGAAAAGTACTTGCTGAAGGCAAAGATGGCCAAAGATGGTCCTGTTTTCCAAAGAGGTAATTTACACATATCTGTTATGAACACTTTCAGATTCACAGTTGGGAAATCCTTAATCAAAGAACTTTTTGTGACCATGGGATGATTGTATATTGCCTATCTGTGGCATGACTGACAGAAATGTGGATTTTGATTTCTTTTAGCAAGAGGACCCCACCTTGAAGCAAGGAGGGCTGAGGCCAGATTAGAAAAAACTTCAGAGCAGAAGAGCTAAGGGAAGAGGTTAGAGTCTGCACTGCCTTCTGACTTAAAGAAGACAGGCTTGTCAGCTGCTGTTGGTAGACAATCTAAGCTTAGGGATCAAAGAAGGGATGAACTGGGTACAAAGTTGGACAAACTGCTGCTGGGAAGAACATTTTCATATACTTCCTGATAGGTAAAAACACCTCAGAGACCAACCTTGGGAAAAAGCTGGAAAAATTCCTTAGTCTGTTTTGCTACAAGAGCTTAACATAGTATGTCATCTAGAACATAGTATGTCATCTAGAAGGAGCAATCCCAACTAGTAAGAGATTAGAGATCCCCAAAGGGAAGTGGTCCCATCCATGAGTGAACTCTTTTACAGATTCTTCCTGAAAGGAACAATAGATATCAAGGCCCAAAATCTGGTAAATGGTAGTAAGTGTGCTGTTACCTCCTTTCCATGCTCCCAACTCATGTACTTGTCCTTTATGGTACAAGTTTGTATGCAAAGGGGAGACTGTGTTCCAGAATTATAGAGAGAATATCATGTTTTAATTATTGCTGCTTTCCTTTCTGTTTAGTATATGTTCCTGATGAAAAGTTCTGAGTGTCATCTTGCGTAACATATTAAATAGTAAGGGCTGAGGTGCTCTCATTTGGAGTAATTATGAGTAAAAGATCATTCCCTCCACCAGGGTTACCCTAAAACCCTGAGACTGAGCAGAGTGGTCATTAATCTGGGAACCTCTGACCTGTCAATACAAGGACATGTTGAATGAGTTAGCCAGTCCAGAGAGAGAGAAGAGAAAGAATAAGGGAGTCAGCTGCCATACTCATACCAAGGCCCTGCTGAACTTATAAAAAGAATTCCTACTTACAGAAAACATAAAACCAGCTTCCATTAATTAGTTGGCCTCAAATGCTTTAAGAAAACAAAAATCACTTTTTCAACAGCCTTTTCTACCTGTTGTTTTTCTGTAATTTTTGCTAACTGTAAACATGCTACCATGTATGATAGTGGGGGTTTTCTCAAAGTTACTTTATGGTAATATACCATTGAATACTGGTTCTATTGACAAGTGTGGCATGCAGCTGTATAAGCTTCTTCTCACAGCAGGATTGTTCTGATAACATAATCTTTTACCCAAATGGCCTTACATACATAACATCCGCCGTGCTAAAAAATGACTATCATAGCCCCAAGAACAATGTGACTTATTTTTGATGACAGCTGCCACAAAATGATATGGGGAGTGAGAGGAGTAAAATGGGACTGTAACTCTTTGCTGAATATCAATCTTTGTTGTTGGAGCAAAAGGAACTAAATCATTTGAAAGCTGTACACTGAGTCTATCATATATACTCAAAAAGAGTGATTGAGTTGAAATAAGAAACCCCAGTGAAAGAAGGTCTCAGCTTTATGGGATTTACTAGCACTGGGATTATGTCAATGATTTCAACAGGTGGACGTGAACCATCAAAATAATATAGCAGTATAAATTTTAATATAGTCATGAAGATATAGCATGGTGTGTCAAACGAAGAACTGTAGATAAGTCATATTGGGGGAAGTCTTATGCACAATAAAGGCTATATTTTCAGTGTCTCAGAAGATACACAAACCTTGATAACTCTAAATGTTTCATAGTTGCTATTTGGAAATTAGAATAAATATTCACATATGAAAAATGGCAGTTAAGTTCTAAAGTACTATAACCCCTAGAGTTCAGATGTAATTACCACTTATAAAATTGTTTCTATGGAGAAAGATAGTCTAATTTCCAAATAGTTGAGTTACAAGTAAATTTTTGGAATGAAATCCATTTATAAATTGGGAATTAGCTATACACATATATGTGTGTGTGTATGTATGTATGTATGTATGTGGAATGTCATGAAACTTTTCCAGGAATGTTGGAAAAGTTTAGATTGAAAGCTTAGATTAAAACAATCTAAGCTCCTTCCAGATAGCCTTAAGGAAAACATCACTTATTGTTTAAATACTATATACCTTCAGGGTAGTAAAGGTTTAGTAATTTTTTAAAATGACACTTGCTCCATCTAAAGTCAAAACAACAGAAATCCAATGTCCTTGTTTCACCACCTACATGAAGAATTAAAGGATTCACTTCCAAAAACATCTCACCAAAAGTGGCATATTTCAAAATACAATATCTAAATTTTTAAGATTAGTAAAATTGTGATGTTTAAATATGTAAGTTTTATTTTTAAAAGTATAAAAATGAAAGCATAATCAATTTCTGTTGTTATACTATGTTTAATGATTTCAAAACCACTCTTGAAAAATAAATATTATGGCTAATATGGAAATACATTTCACATGACTTCATAGGCATAATCAATATCATTGCCTGCCTTATCAAGGGGTGGGAGAGATAAGGGAGGGAGAGAATTTAGAGCTCAAAAATTTGGAAATGAATGTTAATTTTTTTTACATGTAACTGGTAAATAGCTCATTGAATGAATGAATGAACGAACGAATGAACGAATGAATGAATGAATGAATGAATGAATTTGTGTCCTTATTTTAAATCAGGGAAGATATGGGTAAAATATTCGAGTGACTTTCTTAAATCAGTGATAGAGCTGCAAGAAACTTCAAATAAACCACTGGATAATAATTTCTGCCTCTACTTCAAAAGCTGGATTTTACTCTGTCTTAGAAGTAGAATTTGTAGCATATGTGACATTGCCCAGGAATAGGAAAAAGTTGAAAAAAAATTTTGGTCAGGAAACTATAGAGACTTGGGCAAGGGTGGGAGTGGGGAGCAGGGGAGGAGAACTGAACACCAGGCTGCACTCCCCAGGCTTTCTCTATCGTGTCTTAGAAACCTTTTCTTGAAAGATCACTTTTAGCTGGACCCACTCTAGATCCAGTTCCAAATCACTAGAACTTCGATCTGAAGCATGTTTTGCCCTTAGGGCCCCACCCTTGATCAGAGGGCTTAGGGCTCTTCCTAGAATTTCCATGTCTATGGAAATTTCATGTCTATTTCCCACTGGTCTAATCCACTGGATTTCTCCATCATGCCTCCATACTCCTTCCCTTTCCAGCTTTCTTTTAGGTGTAGTCTTCCCCATTAAATTGTGATTTCCTTGAGGGCAGGAACTCTGCTTTTAGTTTGCATTTATATTCCCAGCACTTAGAAAAGTACTGAGCACACAGTAAGCATTTAATAAACGCTTGTTGACTTACTGACCAGTAATTTGCAAAATTGACTATGTATCTATCCTCCATGACTTTGCTAGAAACATTACCCCATAGAGCTAAGTAAGCTCAATGCCACCAACATGTCTATACCAAAAACCTAATACGATGTCAAACAAAATGACGATAATTTAGAGAAATATTACCAGGACACTCAAACATAGAGATATACACATATACACAGATAAAGATTAAAGTATACTTACAAACATATAAAATGAAGAGTGAGCTAGGATCACAATGAACCACATTCAGAAAGAAATGAAGAAACAGATTTTTTTTTAAAAAGTTAAGATTTCATGAAGCTGTACTACAATTTTGTATCATTTAAGTTACTGCCATTAAAGACCTTTAAAACTGTGCTGTGTCTTCACAACCATGGCCACACAGAGGGCATCATTTTTTAATACATGCTAGGAGGTAAGAGGAAGTCAGCTGTAGCAAATGGGTGATAAATTCTCCAGCCAAAACATAATTTTATTTAATTCAATTCAGTAAGATTTTATTATGTGCCTCCTATGTGCCAAGGTAGTCATAGGGGAAACAAAGACAAAATAAATTAGGATTGTACTATAAGATGCAACACTAAAACAAATGAATGAATAATGAAACTAATAAACTAATTCACATATAGTAATTAAATAATTGGTTTAAATTATTTAATTAAATTATATTAATTATATATAAATTTCTATATAATTTATGAATTTCTATACAAATTTCTATATAAATTTAAGTATATATTAATTATAGATAAATAATATATTATATATAGCTAATAATATAATAAATTAAATTAAGTAATAAAGGATACGTAGCCTTTGCTCTACCAGTTATATGCCCTGAATTATTTGTAGTAATGAAAGGGAGAGTATAGATAAGTTCAAGTGTTAGAAATATACACATAAGCTTTTGGAAGTTGTTTTCTTTTCCCTTTCTCTCCCCATTTTTTAGTATGGGAATTCAAAATCATTTAAATAATACTCTACACACAATGAAACTCTTCAGGTAAACTGAGTATCACAAAACATACAATGCATTCCAAAGATAAATAATTATTTTAATTCACCATCATCTTACCATACCATGGCTATGATTCCCTGTTATATCATAAAAGCAAGAATTGACTATAAATATCATCTTTTGTCAATATGTGGATTTCAAAGTATTTCTTAAATATTTCTAATATCCCTGGATAAGATCTGAACAAGTCCTTTATCTCCTCAAAACCCCCAGTTGCCTACCAAATTAAATACAATTTCCTTCATTTGGCACTTTACAGTCTCATAAACTTGGCACCACCTTATCTTATATACCATTCCCTTACCATGTGCTAAAAGCTCATACCAGATTGGATGATTAGTTGTAGACATCCTGTGCTTCTCCTTTCATCGTGCTTTCTTCCCTCATGCCATTCCTAGAATTCTTATCCGTCTTTCAATGCCTAGCTAAAATGCAACTTTCTCCATGCAGCCTGCTCAGATCCCCGTGGTAATCTTTCCTTGCTTAGACTCTGTTTAGCAACTTCGTTTCTCTTACACACCTACTATTCTGTGTTTTAAGTTATAGAAATTTATTATGTTATATCTCCCTACTAGATTATTAGGGTTCATGAAGTTAGAGAACAGATTTAATAAGATAATATTTTTCAGACACAAAGAATAAACGAGTATGGCAGAGGACAAAATAGGTATACAATAACTAAAGTACAAGATAGAATATGGCAAGTGAATAGATAATGTTCAAATAGATTAATAATATTCTAGAATGAATGTCTCATTTCTAACTGGGAAGAATCAAGGATGGACTTGTGGAGAATATGGAACCTAAACTCAATCTTAAAAGAAGATCAGATGTCCTCGCCCTTTAGAGTGTCACACACATCCTTGAGTATTCACCTTATAGCCATTTCTGTATTATCTAAAAGGAATAGAAACTAAACATGATGGGAAGAAACAGTAAGGGATAAGGATGTTTAGCTGTTTTTAAGAGAGAAAATCACACTAGATTGTCAGGATTTTTTCAAAAGGGACTCACTTCCTGTGGCAAGGAAGAAATTGTAAGATTCCTTAAGTCACAAAACATCATTTCCTCAGAGGCCTTGGAATTCAGAACCATCCAAAGACAGCCCAGTAGAAGAAACTTGGGCAATGAGGACTAATAATAAGAGCTGCCTGGGGCAGAACATGGCAGGTTATTCAGTTGTCTTGGTACATATGCAGTCTCCCACAGTGTCTTAGACAGGGCTTTACATGTTATGTGCATCATAAATGTTAGTTAAATTGAATTGCTGAATGTTTTATCTCTTCAACTAAGCTATGGGCAGGACCATAACTTCTGTTTCTTTTTTTTTATTCTCCCATTGGATTGAGTATAATAGGAATGCGTTAAAAACGTTCTCTATTGGTTGACTTCAGTAAACACATAACAAGATGTACTGAAATTATCATCCCCTTCTCAGTATTCATGCATGCAGGATATTGGATAGAACATAACCTTTATGTTCCTCCCATAATACTTCGAAGATGAAAAGCTAATGAAATTTTAGTATCTTGTATTAATAAAACAAGTTCATAAAAATGAGTGACTGAGTGCAGATTTGTACATTTACCTCCTACATTGTGTTCTATGATTTCTATGATATACTGTGCTATGAACATGACCAAAAAAAAAAGCTTATGACCACTTGCTTTTATATTAAATATATTCCTAAATCATAATTCCAAACCTGTTCTCTTCTCAGACCTCCAACATCGTCTCCTCCCTCCTGCCTCCAAGAGAGGATTGTATCTTCTTTTGAGGACTTAAAGACCATCCATCTCAAGCTCCCTCTTCTCCTCCACTATACACCTCAAAACCCTTCATTCCTCCCATTCTCTCTGCTTTGGATCTCTCATGAAGAGATGGGCTTTGCCAAGTGTAACCTCCCCACTTTTACTTATGATTCTGTTGTAATCTACAATTTGCCACTTTAGTCAATCCCTTTTTCTTTCTTCTTCAATCTCCATCTTTTTGCCTACAGCCTAAAAAACATATCAAGGTTTCTGACATCATTTTAAGGAAAAACAAACAAACAAACACCTTTTGCTGGCTCTGCCATCCCCTTCCCCCCCATTACTAATTTATATATTTTCTTCCTTTCCCAGTCAAACCTCAAAAAAGATTGTCTTCAATTTTGGTACTTCACCACCAGGTCCTCATAAGCAGTTTCCCAAGCCCATCCACAATTATGAATCTCTTCAGGGTTAACAATGATGTTTTAAAAACTAAATCCAATGTCCCTTTCTTCCTTTTCATTGTTCTTCTTGACCTTCCCTCAGGCTTTTAACATGGTCAACCATTCTTCCTATAAATGCTTCTGCATCAACTTCTGTGATCATTTAAAAAAAATTTTTCTCCTGTTCATGAGACTATTCCTTTTCAGTCTCCTTTAAGGCAACACCATCATTCATTCATCAAATGTGCATGTTCCCCTAAACCTCTGTCCTAGGCCCTTTTTGCTTTTCTCATTCCTCTGATGATCTCATCATCTATAAGTTCATTTCTATGTTTGTTGTTGTTCAGTTATTTCAGTCACATCCAACTCTTTTGTGACCCCATTCTGGGGGGTTTTCTTGGCAAAGATACTGGGGGTGGTTTGCCATTTCCTTCTCCAGCTTATTTTACAGATTAGGAAACTGAAGCAAAGAGGGTTAAGTGAGTTGCCCAGCGTCACACAAATAGTGTCTGAGGCCAGATTTGAAGGGGAGTGGGTTTTCCTGCCCCCACCTAGCTGCTTCTTTATTTCTATACAGACAAACAAAAAATCCACCCAACAACAACAGCAATAATAGTGAACATTTATATTGAGTTTACTATGTGCCATAAATTATCCTAAGCATTTTTACAATTATGACTTCATTTGATCCTCACAACAACTCTGGGAAGTAGGTACTATTATTCCTATTTTACAGATGGGGAAAGTGAAGCAAATAGAGGTTAAGGGACTTGCCCCGGACCACACAGCCAGGAAATGTCTGAATCCAGATTTGAATACAAGTCTTTCTGACTCCAGGTCTAGTGCTAGTCACCTACCCACCTACCTGCTCTAAAGAGCCTATTGAGTCCCCTGCCTTATTACCAACTTCCTGCTGGACGTCTCTACCCGAATGCCCCATAGACATCAATGTGTCCAAAAGAGAAGTCAAATTTTTTAAAAATTTTATTTACTTTTAGTTTGCAACATTCAATTCCACAAGTTTTTGAGTTCCAAATTTTCTCCCCCTTTCTCTCCTCCCCCAGGGCAGCATGCAATCTGATATAGGTTCTACATATACCTTTACATTAAATATTAGTCTAGTTGTAAATTAGACTTATAAGCAATGGAATGAATAACGAGGAAGAAGAAACAAAACAAAATAAAGAGAGAGCACAAGTATTTTGCTTCAATCTGCATTCAGACTCCATAATTCTTTTTCTAGATAAGACCTCAAATTTTGACCTAAACCTAACCTACCCTTTTCCTTCAAACTTCTGTTTCTCTTGATGACATCAACATCCTTTCATTCACTTACCTTCACAAACGGGGAGTAAATCGTTGATTCTCCCCTCTCTTAAAACTTTCAAATCCAATCAGTAGGCAAGTTTCATTGACTTTATCTCCACATTATTTTCGAATCTGTCTCCAATTCTCCACTCACAGATAATCTAGCCCAGGTCAGGCCCCAATCATCTCTACTGTAATAGCCTACAATTATTTTTCATTACCTTGGCCTCTTCCTTCTCTTATTCACCCTCTGAAGATCTGCCACACTGTTATTCCTAAAACCCAGATCTGACCAAGTCTCATCCCTAATCAAAAATCTTCACAGGATCCTCATGTAGCCCCTGTGAAAAAAAAAATCTACAACCTGTCTTTTAAAGTGCTCCACAATATGACTTCTGGGCTATTTAAAAACATTACTATTGTTTACACACTCTCTATTCCAGTCAATGTCTCCTAGCTGTTCCTAGAATACAAATGCTATGTCCTATCCCTGTGCAAAGGCACAAATGGTACCCTGTTTCTGGAATGCCTGCCTCCTCCCCTTTTCTTCACAGCCCACTAGCTTCTCTTACCCAGAGGCCTTTCCTCCTTATTCACTCCTACTTTTCTCCTGGCATTAGTTCTCTCTTCCTCTTGTGATATTACATTGTCTATGCCTGCTTCATATTTTTTCTGTGAATTAGTTGGACACCATCCAACAAAATGGAAGCTCTTTAAGAGCAAGAAATGTTTCCCTTTTTGTCTCTATATGCCTAGCACCCAGAACAAAGACTTTCTTAAAGAGAAGTAATTAATTCAATTCAACAAATTTGCAAGAAACACCTATTATGTTCAATGGACTCTGATAGACATAGGAAACAAAGATAAAATGAAGAAGAAATGTTTCTTGCATTGCAATAAAAATATGCTTTTCTTATTAAATAATGTCCTTCAGTATTTTTGAATGATATATATTAGTTTTAATTTTAGAAATAAATATAATTAATGTAAAAAGCCTTGAATATCTTTTAAAAAAAAAACCTCATAATATTACTTTCTGAATTGACAGCCAAAGGAAAAAGAAAATTATCTTTTGTCTCTTCCACTTTAGAGGTTTATGATGATATTACCATTAATAAGTAGCTAAATCATAATCAAGTGGAATAACAAGGAATATTTTATATTGTGAGAAGACAAGAAGGAATACTGTTTATCAATTTTATTTTTGCTCCCCATCGTGCATTGCCCCAAATTATATGTTCAAAAAAATAAAATTTTAAAATATGTCCTATAATAAGAGTCTTAGGACACTTAAAGATAATACAGCATAATTTTCTCACTTTTAAATGGGGAAATCAGAGGCCAAAGAGGTGAAGAAACTAGCCTAAAATCACAGGAATATTTAAGGAACATTAAAAAGAAAAAAGGATCAAATCATTATCACCATTCTTTTGAAGCACAGAAGGAGAGGTACACTCAAAACAAAAGGAAAAAAAACTCTATTTCCAGAAACGGCAGTTCATTTAATTTTGGGATGACAACACATGCATTTAGGAAATCAATGTTTTGTGGAAGTCACTATGTTCACCAAATGTGTAATGCTACATTCTACTAAATGGTTAAAATATTGTTTTGACTCAATGCTTCAGTTAAGAATCAACTAGCAGAAATGATACTGAGTAATGCACCACCTCCCTCTAACTGGAGAGGATACTTTCAAAATAGTTTAAGTAGTCTTTAAAATATTTTGTTAAACAGTTTTTAAATATCTTTTAAATATTTTTATTACTTGTTATTAGATTTTGAAACTTCAAAAAGAGAGAGAAAGAAAGAAAGAAAGAAAAAATAGAAAAGCGTCATTTTCAAATTTCCCTGACTGGTAAATTCATAGGTATACTCATTTTATCATATATTTTGCATATTTGAACCAGATAAATTATTATTAAAATATGGGTGCCAATATAAAGCAGTTAGTACTCCAAAGAAATAACTTTAAGAAAAGTCACAGTGAAAGCCCATCACATTGTTACTAGAAGCAGTTGTATCCAGAGGCAGTATGTGACTGTGCACATGCATTCTTCCTGAATGAGATTCATTTTCCTTTACCCATTTCATTTCTTGGTCATAAAGTGCAATAAAAATGCTCCCACATTCATACCACTGTGTAACTAACTCAGCTTATGACAGAAATAAAGTTTTGATTAAATAGGAAGTGATGACAGCTCCAAAACAAGCACATTGTTAGTTTATTCTTAAACTTCAGCCAACAGCAGACTCTACTTGTCTTTGGATCAAGCCTCAGCTTGTTTCCCTCATAGCTTATAAAATTGCTATTCTTTTAAAAAAAGGCTCTACTATGGAAGAATAACCATCACAAGTTGTTTATTCTAGTAACAGTTTAGAATTTAGAACCATCCCAAAACTTTTTTGTAAAAGATCACAAGAATTATATTTCTTACACACAGTTGTTGACTGGCTTGTTTGAAGATACTCTCAAAAATAAAGCAAAAAGCAAGCAATTTTGAAATTTACGTATAAAATCACTTGATTTTTCATTACTCTTCAAATAGCATATAACCCTTTTACTTAAACAATACATTTTTTGTTACTCTTATCCTCAAAGGAATGAAACCCACTGTGCCTATGGTAGGTATATAATCATTGCCTATTACATTTAAGACAAATTATGATCTATTATGTTGTTAGTAATTTTTTTAAACAGCCATTGGAGCAATACTGATTTCATTTTTTGTAAAACAAAAATAGCAAAACACAACAAACCAAAATCAAAGTGGAGAGAAATAGCTAACACAGTGACAAGAAAACTATAAGAAACTAAGATATTGGGGCGGCTAGGTGGCGCAGTAAGAGCACCAGCCTCAGAGTTGGGATGACCTGGGATCGAAACCAGCCTCAGAAAATGAGCACCCACACATAAATAATGACTATCCGTGTAACCTTGAGCAAGTTACTTAACCCCAATTGCTTTAAAAAAAAAAAGAAACTAAGATATTCACAGATATGCCTGCAAGTGGCAAAACTGGGCATTCCGGTACAAATTCGTTTATTTAATGATTACTGCTATGATTAAGCCCACAAATTAGAATTCAGGAATGAAAATGCCAATTGTAAAAATAATCCTTTAGAATCTAAATGGCAAAAAAAAAATCACATAAAATTGATCTTGCTTTATTCTCAATTATTGTAAAAGGCATATTTATGAGGTTGAAACATATGCAACAATCGTAAACTAGAACATAAAAGAAAATGAAACATGGATTGAAGGTGTTAGAATAATTTCCTTCTGAATTATAGACTTAGTTGTTTTCATCTATCACCTTCACATGAAAGAAAACCTTAAAGGATGTGGGGAAGTAGTCTTTATTTATAATACAGTAATAAACAGTAATAGATTTTTAAAAATCTAAGGTAAAAATTTTCATTCTTTAAACAGAATAAAATTCAGTACCCTCTGCCCACATCCACACACCTCAGCCCATTTTATTCACCTTGTTTCTCTTATTGCCTTCTAACATGAAACCTAAGTAACATTATGGGATCTGATTAGAGGGAAAAAATACACTTCAAACTTCTGCAATATTATTTTCAAAAAAAACTATTTCTTGGTAGCATCAATGGAGAAGAAAATCCATCTATTATTATGAAAATAACATTTAAGGAACTAGAAAAGCTTCAAAGGTTTGCCCTCTCAGATTCTAACCATTTTCAGAAATTTCATCAGATATAGGGTCAGAATAGGTTTCCCTTAAGAGAAATTAAATCCCTTCTGAAGAAAAATTTTTAGCTTTTTTGTCTGGACTTCAACAAGGAAGAAACCAAGTTATGACAACCAAAGCTTTTTTTTTGTTTCTGAGTGTTACACTACACATTTCCTACAGTTTACCCAGCTTGCCAAAATGTCAGACTGGTTAACAGTTGCTCTGCTTGGATTTCCTACCCAATAGGCTTTGACAATGATTACTCTTAATCCCCTGTAATGCTCAAATGCAACTGTTCCCTAGCAAAGATGTTGAGGGGAAGGGGATGGGGGAGGATGACATCTCATAGGAGAAGGAGTGGAATCTAAGTGTGTTTCAGGGATTTCACCAGTTCCTGAGGAAAAATATCTTTACAACCTTTCCAAACATATATCTTGAATGGTTCATGCTTAGATACCTGTACTTAGAATATATGATAGGTGGTATCATGACATAATTATTACAGGATACCTCTACTGGAATCAATCCTTCTGCAATATCTAAAAATTAACAGTGACACCAATAAAAGAATATTTATAAGAGAGCAAGTTAGAGATGGTGTGACATACTAGCAAATCAAGTGTGTATTTACCCATGTGTTAAATTAAAAGTAATACTTATTAACATTTTGAAATTTAAATATTTACATAAAATATTTTTAACAAAAATGCATTTTATTTCAATTTAGTTATAAAGTACTTGATAATAATATGTGCAAGAAATTTTTAGCCTAAATATAGAATCCATCAATCCAGAATCCCTTAGATTAGAATTTAAAAGGAAGCCAATTTCAGACATGGTTCAGGACATAGAACCATTCTTTTATTTAAAAAAAAAATAATACTCAGCAAAACAAATTGCTAAACAGAAATTTATAATGAATTACAATCATAAATTAGTGTTATTCTCTCCTTTCCTATGTGTAATTTCTAAAATATTAAATTATTTTAATATTTTCACAGCTATTCCATTGGATATTATTAAAATATTTCTTTACCATGAACACTGATAATAAGAGTAACTGTGTACAACCACCACCACCTCCAAGTGAATCTTTCTCTCCACCCTCTCCCAAAAGGTAGAGAAATCTGGAGAGATGTGAATCAATTGGATTTGTTTCTACCATATCACCTCTCTTCAGTGATTTGAGGTTTTTGGTGGCAGTCAATTGTTTGTTGTTGTTTAAACGAAACCCAGACTTCAAAATCTAGTATTTGGTAAAACAAAAACAAATTACTGTTTTTAAAAAAGAACTCCATCAGCTGTTTTTGATGAAGCTGCCTTATAGAGGAAGAATGACCTACAAGGCATTTCTTATTAAAAAGCATCTGTGTTAGAGCTAAGATTCTGATTCTGTGTTCTACTGCCAGGACAAAGCCTCACCAATATTGTAGAGTTGATGTATAGATTTGCCTAACTCAAGTCAATCAGTTAAGTAGAATTTCTTAAATAGTCTACTAGCACCAAGTTCAGTCCAAAGCACCAGGAAAACAAAGAAAGGCAAAAACCCAGCCCATGCTCTCAAGCAGCTATCTTACTAATGGGGGAAGACAACAAGCATGCAACTATGTACAAACAAAAGATATACAGGGTAAATTCATGATAGTCTCAGAAGGAAGACTGGATTGAAAAAGCTTCTTGTAAAAGGAAGGACTTTAGCTGAGATTTGAAGGAAGCTAGAGAAGTCAGACAGCAGAAGTAGAAGTAGAAGCCTGCCAGGTGAAGAAAAGGGAGAGGAATCCAGGCATAGGATTTCACAGCCAATGAAAATATTCAGAATGAGGAATTGGAGCATTGTACTTAGTAAATCTGAATACTTTATTTAAAACATGATTTATACTGAAATATGAAAGTAATGAATACATTAAAAAAATCCTTTTGTAAAAATTAACTCCAGAAAGAGGTCCTTTAACTAGGAAATTTCACTCTTTCTATTTTTTTAAATAGTTCTTCATGTTCTGTACCCAACCCCCAATACAAAAAAGTGCAAGGGATCAATAAACAAAGAACAGTTATCATTATGCTATGTCAAAATAACATCTTTTTCTCAAAACAAAACAAACACATTTTGTGTATGTAATTAAGAATAAAAGTGATAAATTTCTAGAGACAATAGATACACATAATGACATTAAAGAAAAAAACATTGAAAATAAGGACTTTTTTGTTGCTTTTTGGAGGGCAATTGGGGTTAAGTGACTTTCCCAAGGTCACACAGCTAGGTTTGTTTGTTTTTTGGTGGGGGGATGTTGTGTCTGAGGCCAAATCTGAACTCAGGTCCTCCTGACTCCAGGCCCGGAGCTCTATTCGCTGTGCCACCTAGCTGCCCTGAAAATAAGGACTTCTTGATAACTAAAGATCACCAAAAAAACCCAAATCCCTTGAAAATTCAAAGGTTTTTAGTGTGACTTTTTCATGCTTCCATTTTTATATTTTAGTAAATATTAGTTAGGCTTTAATTTTGTCCAGTTCAAGATAGAAAAAGATTATCCAACCACAATTATATTATGGTTTTCTTATTTTAATATAGGAAAACATAAATTAGGCTTCTGAAACCATTAACAACATTTGGGGGGAAGAAAAGCAAGAATTAGACAATAAGATTTGATGACAGAAGATTCTGTCTCTTGTTAAAAAACTTAACTTGGCTTTTTGGTATAAAAGAAAGCAGGACCAAAGCGTGTGACAATTTACAGAAAGAGACAGAGAAATAGACTGGAGACAAGAAAATGAAAGCTACATAAAATGAAGACAGCAAAAAAATGTAAAAAAAAATATTGATGAATGGATAAGATTCCAGGCTAGAACAAGACAGATTGGTGATAATGTCCACATTCTCATTATGCCCTCTGGTTGTCCTTATGCATGTGATGAGAGAACCCAGCCAGGATGAATTAAGGTATGAAAGCAAAGCCAGACCATAATGATTAAACAGTACACTCACTGCTCTTTGAATGACTTGAATGAGAGATTCAGCAACACTGGATACCACATATTTGGCTTCAAGTTTCACATAACACCCAAGCATGCAATTGGAAAGTAACAGTATCTTTTAGATTGTAAATATTTTAAAGTAATGAACAAATTAAGGAACAAGTTCTGATCACTATCAAGGAAAATACATGAAAATTTGTTCTGCCTTTCACCACTAAGTCTTAGTCAACCCAAATGAACTTCATTCATATACAAATATGTGCACATATACATACATACACATATATGTAAAATTTTTGTCCCCAATAAAATGTATTATATGAAGGCACCAAGTTGGGAAACTAGATAGAGTTTCATTTTATTTCTGTGACTTCATTTAAAAATCTGATGTCAGTTGGAGTCCATATTACTAAATGGGTAAAATGTGTTAATTGGTGACTATCCCAGCTACCACACATGGATTTAATTCAGGCAGGGTAAAAATAGAGGAATGTATCCACTATCCTCTGTAAAGCTATTTCCAGTGAATGAAAGCAAATCTAATACTGTGGCAAGTAAAAGAAATATTCTCAGGCCATGAATTCCACTTCATGCAGCAGCAATTGCTAAATAAAGACTATGCAAACAGGCTTAGGCTCACTGTGTAACTAGATGCCTAACTTCCTTTCTTCTTCAACACTTGACTATCAAATCCTGACCTATATTATTGGCCAACTAATTATTTATTAATCAATGGCGCTATTTAAGTATACATGAGATTGCTGTGTTCAGACAGTCAAGGCATTCAAACTGGCCACCAGCCGAAATAAAGCAGGGAAGGACCACATCACACTGAAAGCTCAGTGACTATGTAGGGAATTCTCTTTCATTCTTAACTGTCTGCCCATTCACTCCCCAAAAGCCTCAGGACTGCAACTGCTGACTCCCATCTAGCAACTGCAATCCACAGGCAGACACACAGCTATACCTCCTACAAAAGTTGAAGGATTCCCATTCCCATCAAAAACTAATTTCTACTGTCAAATAACAAAAGCAGTACCAATCATATAATTGTTAAAAAAAGATAATCATCACCCTGTTTAAATATTCCATCTTGTAACACTTGTATTTAAATACTTGTATCTTGTACAAAAGGGTAGATAAATTCCCAATTACATATTTTTTAAAAGTTAGGTACAGAGAGACAAGTGCATTGTCATTAGGGATCTAGGCAAACCTCACAGAGCCCAGCTTCCTATCTGTAAAGTGAGGTGGTTAGACTCAGTGATCCATGAAGTCCCTTCTAAAGCTAAATTGTGCATCCATGTTTCATTCTGGCATAAAAAGATATAATTTAACTGTGAGAAAACTTTATGAGAAGAAACAATTACAAAAAAATTATAGCTTTGATACCTGAAAGGAAAATTTTCACACAAACAAGATGAATATTTCTGGAATAAGAAAGAAAATGATCAATTGGGAAGGAAAAAAACTTCACATAAAATATCGCTAAAAAGTGCTTGGTATCCAAGATATGTAGGTAATTAATAGAAATGTATGGGACAAAAAGGCATGTGGTAAAAGCATATGAACAAACAGTACTAAAAAGAAGAAAAACTATTAATAACCATATGAAAGGATGCTCCAGATCACCAGTAAGAGGAGAAACACAAACCAAAGCACCTGGCAAACTGGCAAAGATGAAAAAAACGGAGTTGTCAGTGTTGAAGGAGTTGTGGAAAGACAGGTACACTGGTATAGTATTGATGGAATTGTGAAATAGTACAACCATTCGAGAAGCTAAATAGAAATTAGAGAAAGTAAGTTACTAAATGTCCATACACTATGACCCAGTGATTAAACGGCTAGGCATATATACCCCAAATAAGTCACTGGTAAAAAAGAAAGGTTCCCTATATACTAAAATAGTCATAGCTGTAGTTTTTTTGAGATAGCAAAGAACTGGCAACAAAATAGATACCCTGGTACTGGGGAAGGGCTAAACAAATGACTATAATATGTATAAGTACATGACTATAATGGAATGTTTTTGTGCTGGAAGAAATACTCAGTGGGATTAACATAAAGGAAAGCCATGAGCTAATGCAAAATGAAGAAAGCAGAAATGGGAAAATAACATGCACAACTACAACAATAAAAATGAATATAACAAAATTTTAAAGAACACGTTTGGTTTTAAAGAGGAGACCTGAGAAGATATCTCTCCATACTCCTTTGTGGGGAGGGGAAGAGCACCAGGTACAAAGGTGGGACATTTCACATAATGTCAAACTTTTCCAATGTATTTCTACATTTTGCTGATTTTTTTTCTCTTCTTTTTCTTTTAAGAATATTATTATAGGGGATGTTTTTCTGGGAAAGGGAAAGGGGAGGAATAGTAGGGGAAATGAATTTTAAAAGAAAAGATAATCAGTAAAATCTTTTTCTAAAAAGGGGAAAAAAACTGAAGTTGGTGAAAAACATCATTCACACACTGGCTTAAAGAGGTGAAATAATCTGTATCAAATCATATGGTGTAAAAGTAAAGAATCAGCTTTCAATTGTTTTCATGCTGATCAAGAACACTGTCCAGAAAGCAAACTTCAGATTTTCCCTTCCAGTAGGACAATATGTTTTAAAGCTTATTCTATTTGTACACAAATACAAAAGAAAAAACCTGAAGATTGGAAGGTGACAGAGCCTATGTCCCCCCTAACATACTACCTGAATCTTCAAAAGCTAAGTGGCAAAATAGTAAAATTCTTTTTTACCCAAATAATCTAAACTCTTACAGGGATTAAAAATTTTCATACTTTCTGAATTATTATTGAACACCAAAAACAGGCTTTATTATATCAGAAAAGGAATGATACCCAAGTTACTCACTTATTTCACCTAAGAAAGCATTTCATTAGTAACAAATCACCATGGGATTTGACCCTAAGAAAAAACTTCTAAAATCTTGTTAACATGATAAATGAGCTAAAAAATAATAGCTTCTGTTCTTTTATACAAAATGAAAAAAACCCAACATTTTGTAGGATGCTTAAAGAAAGATCATCAATCCCTACCACTGGAGAGACTTATATACTCCAGAAGAGTTCTTTTTAACTGCCTCATTTAAAAAACAAAATACTCAAAATTATATAGTATTTGGATCTCAACTACCCAGAAAGAATTTAATTTCTTATCAACTGTATCATGGTTGCCTCCAGCAATGAATTATTAATGGTTTGCTAGTGAGAACTCATTTGAACCTATAAGCATGCAAGCTTATATTCCACCAAGACTCTACAGCTTCATTAAAGACCTGGCAAAATGTTCATTCCAATTAAACAAAAGCTCTGAAAAATTTGCCTTTGAATCCATCCCACAAACACATGCTGCTGAGTTGAAATGGGTATGCAAACAAGGCAGATTACATGGATAATTTTCATGTTTTAGCTTCAGAAAAAAAAAAGAAGAAAGTTTCCTTTTTCTAAAAGATTTCCACTTTGTGTACTAAAAAAGTATGTGGAACCCTTTCAAGATGAATAGCTGTCAATGGTAGGCATGAAAGGATCTGATGACAGTAAGTGCTCAGATCTTTGGACTCATAAAGCAGAATCTACTACTGATTAAAATTGGGCTGATATGCAGGCTAATTTCATTCAGAGATAATCGAATTCTGCTTTCAATGGAAGGCAGCCTGATCTAGTAGGCAAAGTATCAGCTCTGATGCTAGTTCCCATGTGACCCTGGGCAAGTCATTTAAATTCTCTGGGCCTCAGTTTATCATCTATAAAATGAGGAAGTTAGACTAGATGGTCTGTAACGTTTTCCATTTCCAAATTTGTGATTCCATGGTCTTAATTTATTTCTGAATATGTGCCACTAGACTCATCCTAGTTGGTATAAATTAGCTGTTATGATTATTTTAATGTTTTTCTAAAATGAAAAGAATATAAATAAATATATAAGCCTGTATACTTTAAAACGCATAGCAACCACTTAGAAAATCATAATTTTCTTTCTGTTCTCTTGGAATTTTCATATATATATATATATATATATATATATATATATATATATATATATATACATATATGCACATATATACATGTTTCCAATACAGATAATAAGAGTTTACAGATTGTTAGATTTAGGAGGTACCCTAGAAACCGTTGAACCCAGCCATCCCATCTTTGTTATTGTTGTTCTGTTGTTTTAGTCATGTTTGACTCTTTGTGGCACCATTTAGGGTTTTCTTGGCAAAGATAGTAGAGTGGTTTGCCATTTCCTTCTCCAGCTCATTTTGCAGACAAGGAAAATGAGACAAACAGGATTAAATGACTTGTCCAGGGCCATACAACTACTGTCTGAGAAGATAAGTCTTTCTGACTCGAGGCCTGACCTTCTATGTACTGTACCACCTAATTGCTTACCTCCCCTCCTACCTATCACAGTAACTATTATTTTCTCTACTTTAAATAGCAATAATACTGACATGCCTGGTATATTGGAAAAGCACATTTCATGCATTTAAAGATCAAATAATGCTATGACCACCCAAATTAATCCTCATATGATTTCTCCAGGGCAGCTAGGTGGCATAGTATATAGAGTCAGGAAGATATGAATTCAAACCCTACCTCAGATGCTAGTTGTGTGACCCTGAGCAAGTCACTTATCCTCTGTCTGCTTCAGTTTCCTCATCTGCAAAATGAGAACTATAATAGTATAGAAAGCCTAAAGAGCCCAAAGAAAGTGCCATATTATGAAATATAATGCATCTAGCCTAAGGACTAAAAGAATGAAATAGAAATTATGACTCATCAGAGTTCAACTACTAAAATTATTAAGTCAAATGGCAACATCTGTTAAGAACACTGCAAAGACTCAGGAGCTATGACCTTAGAAGTGCTACTCAAAAAAAAAAAAAAACTGCATATGCAGCAGTGATACCTCAACGTTCCTATCAAAAAGATTCTGCCAATTCGACCTAGAGGAGAAAAGTTACTATTTCTTGGCCTTTTGGTTCCCTGTCTTACGGACCATATTAATCACTACTAACTAGAACGGTTTCATAAACATCATGGGTCAGCATGCTCTGGTGCTGCCTTCGATTTAGCCAATTTCTGAAAATCCAAGGTTTTACACTGAAGAAACACTGAACTGAATTAGACAAGAAAAACAACTGGACTGATGAATGACATTAGGAAGAGCAGTTCATTTCCTTATTGCTTCTGCATTTTAAACCGTACCCAATTTTTCTATAATTGCACGAGGTTTTCTTTCCTAAGAATGCTATGTGTAATTTTGTCCCTTAAAACTTATTAATTAATATTTTATAACTAGCTCAGTTTGGGACATATTGAATGTGAGATGCTGACATGCTTAATTTGAGCAATGGTGTCCAGCTAGAACCCCTGAGAAAGGGGAATGATTAGGCTGAGCTAGACAATACCGGTGTGGAATACTAGTGCATTTGAAAATGAAAGAAGCACCCAAAATGAGTTCACCTTTGCCTTGCCATGCTGAAGAAAACACTGTAGGGGTGTGTGGGAAGCATTTTTGTGGGGGAGGGAGAGGGACCAGATAGGTGGTATGGCAGATGGAGTGCTTGGCTTGGAGTCAGCAAGATCTGAGTTCAAATCCAGCCCCAGCCATTTAAAAGCCGTGTGACCCAGGGCAACTCATTCAACCCTCTTTGACTCAGTTCCCCATCTATAGAATGGGCTGGAGAAGGAATGGCAAGCTACTCCAGTGTCTTCACCAGGAAAACCCCAAATAGTAGGATAGAACTGAACAACAACAAGGAGGAATAGGAGAGAATGGGGGTGGAATGACCACATAAGAAATCAAGAGCATCTTCACTTGGTTTCTTTTCCTTAGCAAGATGTTAGCTTTTTCTTCCAGAGAGACATTTAAATACCCAATACACTTGCTTTTAAACTAAAAACACTAAACAATGATGGGAGCGGCTAGATGGTATAGTGAATAGAGCACCAGCCCTGGAGTCTGGAGGACCTGAGTTCAAAACAGGTCTTAGACACTTCCCAATTATTAGCTGTCTGACCTTGGGCAAGTCACTTAACCCCAACTGCCCTGCTCTCCCCCTTCCAAAGAGCAAAAAACCAACCAAACAAAAAAAAAAAAACAAAACAGTTACTAGGGAGGAGAAGAGGGATATATTTGTTTGTTTGTTTGCTTTTTGGAGGGGGGATGGTAGTGCAACTGTGGTTAAGTGACCCAGCCAAGGTCACACAGCTAGTAAGTGTTAAGTGTCTGAGGCTGGATCTGAACTCAGGTCCTCCCTGACTCCAGGGTCAGTGCTGTACTCACTGCACCACCTACCCACCCCCTAAGAGGGATATATTTGAAAATAAATGATATTAAAAAAAATCAAACAAGTAACAAAACTTTATTCACCAAGCAGAAGCAATACTAGAATAAAAAATTCCCATTCCACATAACCAATCACATGACTACATATTGCGTTTTTTAGTGCCAGTGATAGATCAAAAAGGTGGAAATGAGAAGGAAAAAGGACAGAGGATTTAAGAGGAAAGAATGATGAAAAGGGGTAAGCAGCAGCAAATACACATGCATGCAAAATATCTGGAGGAGTGAAAGAAAAAGAAAAAAGTTGAAGAAACAATACTCATACACAGAGAGAAAGATGCTAAGGGAAAGAGATAGGTAACACTGTTTACTAGGTTCTAAGGTGAACATTAGTAGTTAAGAAAACTGCTTTGGTAGACCTATTATTTACCTGGGTTTCAACTTCAAAATTAGTTAACTTTTTAATTCTTAGGGAAATAGTTCTTCACAGGTCTTCAACTATTCTATTTTTTTTTTTTTTTTGCAGAGTAACTAGGGTTAAGTGACTTGCCCAAGATCAGGCAGCTAGTTTTTGTGTTAAGCATCTGAGGCTGAATTTGAACTTAGGACCTCCTGACTTGAGGGCTGGTGCTCTATTCACTGCGCCACCTAGCCGCCCCTCGGAATAGCTTCTTAATTTTACAGAAAAATAATTTTTTTTAATCCAGGAAGATTTTACAATAGAATATAATGAAATATATATTCATACATACATATTCCATTTTTTTCAGTTTTAATAAAAATGATGTAATTGTATTCAGAGTATTTTGGTATGGTGAGTCAAATGGGGAAACCAAAAACATATGTATATATGTGTTAATGTATACATAGATGTACATATGTAGCTGAATCCTCACATATGCATAATATGTATATACATATATAGTTAAATCCTCAGCAGTATACAATCAAAAGAACTTTTATGAACATTTAGATTCAAAGCCAAATGGTAAACAGTGTTATGTTTTATATTTTCTCCCAAACATTCCCAAGCCATTTGTCTTCTGATACTCATCATCCACCCTAAAATGCCTGACATGCTTGTCCCAAAAGCAGGGCCATATGTTAATGGTTGCAGAATATCTTTTTGTCAGCTTCAGAAATTACTTGCAATCTTCTACTTGGGGGTGGGGGTGGAGTGAGGAGAGAACACAAGAAACCAGCATAAATAGAAGTAAGATCTAACAATTGCCATATCTAGCAAGATAAAGTTATTTACCACAGAGTCTATCATATGATATCACATCTGAGACCCACATCAGCCTTCAAAAATTATAAAACAAGTAATAGGTAATGGCCCATTTTGAAAGTTTCAAAAGCTCTTCCCCAATTAAAAACAAACACGGAGAGAAAATACAGGGTTAAACAATGGCTAGTTTTCCTGATATCAAATCCTGGGACCCATCTTTGTTTCTTTTAGAGTTCAGAGGCTGCTGATGTAGAATCACTGTACTAATTCAACAACTAGACATTTATATGTAATATGCTGTTCTAGATCTAGGGAAAGAAATGTTAAATAATGTTCTATCTCTGTCCTCAAAACTAAACAAATACATATTCATTTCATCAGTGACATCTATTCTCTCAATTTTATCATTTAAATAAGATATGAAAATAATGTCAGTGATGGAAATACCTTATTATAATCTCACATACCAGAATGAAAGCCACAAACAGAAATCTTTTAAGAAATTGCAAATTATCCTCTTATATCACAGCATATTAATTAAATGTCATAAGAAACAAAGCTGGGAAATGTAATCCTAAATTCTAATGTCATGTAAGTGAATTATGCCACTTAGGTCTAAAAGTATACATACTATATAAACTTGCCTGATAAGAAAATATTTATTATCTATACATACTAACATGGTAAGGATACATATTGCTTTGTTTCTGGAGTTTAAATCTTATCTTCACAATTAATGTATAAATTCCTTCAGAACTGAAGTTGTACATTTTATTTGTCTTCTATTTCCCATTGCTTGCTGTCCAATCATTGGGCACTACTCTCAATACAAACACTTTCTGATTCATTGACGTTAACCACAAAGGAAGGAAGATTGCATTCATCATCACATTATGGTAAAATCAAGGTAAATACTCTTCAGTATATATCACAAATAGGGAAGCCCAACCTGCACCCTAATGTGCTAAAGTGATAAGAAAATGGACTCTGGAGCCAGAGGACAAGAATTCAAATCCTGCTTCTGACACTTCCTACCTGTGTGATACTAGGCATGTAACTTAACCTTACTGGGCCTCAGTTACCTTATTTGTGAAATAAGGGGTTTGGGAACTATTGGCCCCTGAAGTCTCATTCAGCACTAAATCTATGCTCCTATGATTAGCCAGTCAATAAAGCTCTTCCCGTCTTTAACCATGAGAGGTGAAGAGCGTGAAGTTTCTCAGACTTCTTTGACTTGCTATGATTCCTAGATAATGCTTCCAGGTTAACCTTCCTATGAACATAGTTAAGGTCAGTTAATTTAACCTATTTCACCAGGGACTGTATGTGCTCATCTGTTATACTATGATACAAGCTACAGGGCATTCATCTATTCCTGTGGTTGGAGGAGAAACATGCTTCACTGGATATGAGCTGTTGAGCCAGCATTTAGGAGGTCAAGAATGTAGCTGTTTTCCATAATCAAACTTTTCAAGTACCTCAAGGTACAGATTTAAATTAAAATAACCTGAAAAATTGAGCTCTCTCTCCATGACATAATATTTCCTTCCATTTTCTTTTTTTTTTTTTATATTTGAAACATTTAATGTTACGACCTCGAATTTCAGATCCATTTCCTTCCTCCCTTGTCACCCATTCCTTCTTGGGATATAAGTAATTCAGTATATGTTGTACATGTCTAGCTATGCAAAACATTATCATGGTAGATATATTGTACAAGGCTGCTTAGAATTCCCTCCCACTCATCCCACCCCCCACCTGGTCCATTCCCTACATGATCCTGTCCCTCTTCTATAGTGGGTACTTCCAACCTCCCCTCCCCCCAAGGATGCCCTCCCATCCATCATCCCTCCTCTCATCCCCCTTCCCCCTATCCTGCTGCAGGTTGAGATATCCCATTTAGTATGTATGTCATTTTCTCCCTGAACCAAATTCAATGTGAATGTGGTTTTGCCTTTTTAGCCTTCCTTATTCTCCCCCTCCTTTGCAACCACTTCCCTACATGAGATAGTTTACCCTACCATGTCTCTCCCCATCTCCTCTTGCCACTTTCCTCTCTCACCTCATAATTTCATCCCTTGAGTACTCTCCCTTCCCAACAAAATCAACCTATGCCCTCTATCCATATATAACTGTAACCATATACACACACATTCACATATGTATTCATATGACCACACCCCCTTCTTCCATTATTTTCATAGTGAGAAAGATATCATCAGTCACAGTTATTGCTTTTCCATATAGGAATGTAAATAGTTCAACTTTGATAAGTTCCTTTTGATTTCTTTTCCCTGATTACCTTCTCAGGCATCTCTTCCTTCTTGTGTCTGGATGTCAAATTTTCTATTCAACTCTGGTTTTTTCCTCAAGAATGCTTGAAAGTCCTCTATTCCACTGAATGACCATATTTTCCCCTGAAACAAAATACTCAGTTTTGCTGGGTAGGTGACCCTTGGGTTCATTCCCAGTTCTTTTGCCCTCTGGAATATCATATTCCATGCCCTTCAATCCCTCAGTGTAGAAGCTGCCAGGTCCTGGGCTATTCTGATTGTGTTTCCACAATATTGAAATAGTTTCTTCCTGGCTGCTTGGAGTATTTTCTCCTTGATCTGGGGATTCTGGAACCTGGCTATAATATTCCTGGGAGTTTTCTTTTTGGGATCTTTTTCAGGAGGTGATCGGTGGATTCTTTCAACCTCTATTTTGCCCTCTGGATCTAAAACATCAGGGCAGTTTTCCTTGAGAATTTCTTGAAGGGTGATTTCTAGGTTCTTTCTTTGATCATGGCTTTCAGGTAGTCCAATAATTTTTAAATTGTCTCTCCTGGATCTATTTTCCAGGTCAGTGGTTTTTCCCATGAGATATTTCACATTGCCTTCTAATCTTTCGTTTGTTTGGATCTGCTTAACAGCATCTTGATTTCTCATAAAGTCATTAGCTTCCATTTGCTCCAGTCTAACTCTGAAGGAATGAATCTCCTCAGTGAACTTTTGAGATTCTTTTTCCATCTGGCAAATTCGACTTTTTAAGGCATTCTTCTCCTCATTGCCCTTTTGGGCCTCCTTTGCCATTTGAGTTAGTCTATTTTTTAAGGTGTTGTTTTCCTCAGTCAGGCTGTTGACCCTCATTTCATACTTTTCCTGCATCCTTCTCATTTCTCTTTCCAATTTTTCCTCCACTTCTCTTATTTGATTTTTAAAGTCCTTCTTAAGGTCCTCTATGGCCTGCAACCCGCTCATGTTTTCCCCTGGGGCTTTTGGAGCAGGACTTCTGACCTCACAGTCCTTTTTCCACTCTATGCCCCCAAAATAGGAGTCTAGGGTTGCATTTTTCTGTTTCCTTTGCCTTGGCATGTTGCCACTTAATTGCTTGACTTTTGGGCTTGTTTCCACACTATGGCTTTAAGGCCAGATAGAGGAATTTTCGTCCCGAACGTGTGGGGGGCAACTTCCGTTTCTGGCAAGCTGTAAACCCATCCACAACTTCCACCCTAGATCACAATCCAGATCCAGGGAGGTTAAAGCAAGAGCGATTACCCCCCAAGACTGATCGCTGGATCTCCCCACGATTTGTAGGCTGGGAGCCGGAAATGCCTATGAAAACTACAAAATGGCGTGTCTCCTCAGGGCTTCTAGCCCCCAGGGGAGGGAGCTGACGCATTCCCCAAATACAGGTCCCAAAGTCCATAGGACACTAACCTCTTACTTTGTCCTAGGCAAGTCTATGTTGATAATTCTGGAGTCTCCACAGTTCCTGGTGTTCTGGGGTTCCTCCAGCCGGCTGCTGGCCCTGCCGCCCTGGGGCTAAAACCTCAGCTCATGTGGACCTGGGCTCCGCTCCTGAGCTCTACGTGCTGCCGGCTCCCAGACCGCTGCGCTGGTCCTTCCTGCAAGGTGCTGGGCTGTCCTCAGCGGGAGGTTAGCTTCTCTGTGTCGTTCTGTGGGTGCTGGGGCTCCAGAAGTTTTTCAGAGTCCTTTTTTACATAGTTTGTGGAGAATCTGGGGGCAGAGAGGCTTGGAGGAGCTGTTTCTACTCCGCCATCTTGGCTCCGCCCCCTCCTTCCATTTTCATAATAAGATCAATTCCAAATAGATTTAAAAGCTGCCTATGTCTAATTTCTCAGTACCTTACAAAGTTAATGGTAAATATTCACATTTTTTTCCAGCACTTTCAGTTAAGGGAACATTTAAAAAAAAAAAGCAACAATAACCCTGTGAAATAAGTAAGGAAGAAAGTATTATGCCAATTTTATCAGTGACTAAAGAGGGACACAATGGTTAAGTGACTTGTCTACAATTCTGTTGGTGTTATGAAAGAGCTGAGACTCAAATTCAAGTCTCCAAATCAATCCATTAATAACCACTTATTAGGCAACTAACCAGGCACTGAATTTGGTTCTGGGTTTAGGGAGAGAGATAGGGTTAGGGTTAAGGATAGGGGAAAGGATAGGAATCTGGAATTCAAAGTTTTAAAATCAAATGTTTAAAAATATATAAATACTATTATTAACACAATTTTACATATAATTGGGAAATAAGATATACAGGCATTGGGGCACAGAGATTCACCATGCCCTACTGGAAAAGTTGAAGGGGGTATGGGAGAAGATATGGGAGAGAGCAGATCAGAGGAGGGGAAATCCTGTGGGACTGCTATTCTGGGGTGGGGGGTAGGGGAAAAACAGGGAAAAAATTGTAACTCAAAATCTGGCAGAAATGAATGATGTAAGCCAGAAGTTAATAAAGCAATTGAAAAAAATCATCATAAAAAATCATATTGAGTGGGTACAGAGTGGCACACTATGGAATAAGAAAGCCCTGGGTTCAAGTTTTGCCTCTGATGTATCTGAGCCCTGTGATTAGGGGCTAGTAGTCAGTCCAGCAATACTGTAACACTATAATTAAGGATGCTAATCTGCAGGAGTGGAGGAATTTCCATCCTGGAAGTTCTCCACACCAATGAAGTCATGTCTGATCCAAAAAGGAAAAAAAAATCACATATAAATTTCTTTTTCTTTCACAATTTTATATATATAGATATATATGTATATATATATATACATATATGTATATATATATATACACACACACATATATATATATATATTAGTACTTGAGCTATGTAAAACGAAATATAACAGGGAAGCATAAACATTTACCTCCAAATGCCAGTGGTTCATAATATCAGAGGGCAACAGACATCTTTGTCACTTGCAAGCTACAAGTTCTGCTTTTGCTTGGAAAACTCTAAGCGCTAGTAATCATTGGTATCACCAGCCAAATAGGAAACAGATCTTATTACTCACCCTAATGAAAGTAAAGCGAATACTCATCTTTTATAAAATCACTTAAGTTTTACAGGATATCCTGATGGTATCACCTTGGCCTGTAGCACCATTTATTTTGTGTGCATGCTTGCTCCTTGTTCCTGCTTTTTCCTTTAGGTCAGAAGCCAATAAATTAAAGACTAAGGGTCAAATTTAGCCTGCCCCTCATAATGGTTTTTACATTTTTTTAATTCAATAAAACTTTACTTAAAAATATGAAAACCATTCTTAGCTTATAGAAGATGGCTGACCATTGCTCACCAGAGACCCTTAACATTCATTCTTGTGCATTTGCTCAAGTAGGAATACAGGGTATAATGGATAGAAAGCAGATATCAGGGTCAGAATGCCCCAGGGTTGGGGTTCAATTGCTGTCTCTAACAAATGTTGGATGTGTGACCCTGAGCAAGTCACTTACCCAGTCAATGCCCTACACAACTATGCATTATAAAATCCAGAATAGTTGCTAATATGCCTCCTTAGAATGAAGGGATCAGGGGCGGGTGGGGAGAGGGCGGGGAATGGCTGATAAAAAGTTAAATTTGGATCTGCCCAGGGGATGGATTAAAATTTCTGCTCCAACCAAGTACATGGCTTCAGTTTTCTACCCACAGGAAAAGCAAGACAAGCTAGCTGAAAGTAGCAAGGCTCCCTGAGGAGGAGATAAGAGGTGACATGGATCAGGCAAGTCAAAACACAATGACCAACAACCACTACCTCAACCACCACACCTCCCCTCAGTCTCTGCACAAGAAAACCCAGGAGTCTAAGCACAATAACCCCAGGAATAGCAATACTCCCAGACCAATGAGGGGCACTATTTCCATCTCACAACCTTCATCCAGGGAAATCAACCCTGGTGGAGAAGGGGCAATCATCAATATTGCTCGCAGGGCAGGCAAGCCAGCCTAGTAGAAGCAAAGGTATCTCGAGAGAAAGACAGAAGGTATGTGCCAGACTGGTCAAACCACCACAAGCACCATGTCCTCTAAGACCTAGATGGAGAAAGTTCATGACCCTTAGTCCAAAAGCCCCTCAAATAGCAGGTCTGCCCTCCCACCTTCCAGCCCTGCCTCCATAGCAGCTATCATTCAGGAAATTAACCTTGGTGGACATTTATCCTGACAACTTTCCACAGCCTTTGTCTCATCAGCAGTAAAAGCTACCAAAGATCCAGAAAAGAAATTTCTCACTATGAAAATTCTTGGCACTGTCAAATAGTTTAATACAGGAAATGGATATGCTTTTATCAGTGGAAATAGCATTAAAGAAGATACATTATCATTTGCTTTGGCATTGCTCCCTAATTACCACAGGACCTTTCCATCTATCTTGTTTGCACCTGAAATCTCCTATATGTGTTGTCTCCTCCATTTGCACACACAACAAGGTCCTTGGGGACAGAAAATGTCTCGCTTTTCTATTTTTTTCCTCAGATCTTAGCATAGTACTTGGCACATAGTAAGTACTTTACAAATAACTTTCATTTATTCATAGCATTTGGGCTTTAAAAAGCTCCTTTCATTTACAAAAGTAGAAAAAAAAGTCAAATGAGCATATATTTTTTAAACACATTCAACTAGATGTCTAAATGATTAAAAGAAATGATGGATATGGGTAGATATTCTGAAGATACTGGCTGAATTGCCAGTTACCTTTGACAAGCTGCATTCCATGAGAACTGCCATGAAATAAATATAATTTATCATTGTAAGCATGGTGTCTGAGAGGTAGCATAGGGTAGTGTGGCCTCAACACCAGAAGACCTGAGTTCAAATCTCACCTCTGACACAAAATAGCTCATATAATCCCCAGCAAGTCACTTGACCATTCATTGCTCTAGAATTCTTTAAAACTGTAAGTTGCCCAGAAGATGACATTCACCAAGTGAGTACTTATCTAAGAGACCCCTACACCAATGAAACTATGTGATAGAGGTTTTATCTATTCCTTATTTCTTCACCAAGACTCTAGAAAACAGGTCAGTGAGACCCTATTTCTGTTCTTAATCACACTACCATGAACCTAGAAAATAGGTCAATGATAGATATCTTAAGAATCACTGGAATCCCTGAAAACTACATATTTTTTTAAAATGTCTGGAGACTATATCTCAAGAAACATGAATGAAAACTGCCAAGATCTATTAGAACCATAAGCAAAAAGTAAAAATGGAAAAACAAAATCCAATGATCATCTCCTGAAAGAAACTCCAAAAGGAAAAGTCCCAGAAATGTCATAGGTAAAATCCAGAGCTTCTACGTCAAAGAAAAAATATTACAAGCAGCCAGAAGTAAATAATTCAAGAACCAAAGACACAGAGTCAAGATTAGACAATACTAAGAAATATAAAGAAAGAGATCTTAGAATACAATGTTTCAAAAGGCAAAGAGACAAAGGCTTACAACTAAGAATAACTTACCCAGCAATGCTGAGTATAATCTTTTAGGTGACAATATGGATTTTTAATGGAATAGAGGGCTTCCAAATGTTTCTAATAAAAAGACCAGAGCTGAATAGGAACTTAGAAATGCAAACAAAAAGAGTCAATTACCTACAAAAAGTAAATTTATTTGAATGACTGGAAGAGGCTATTCTATGAAAAAGAACTAATACTCTGATAGACTAGAGAGAAGAAATAAGTGTATTCTTTTAAAGAGGTTTTTAAATTTTTCTTTTGTCATAATAGAAATTCATGGTTTCATACACAATCTTGTATAGTGGTCTACTTTGTATATGCAAATGCTCTTTGGAGGAGTATTTCATAAATTCAGATTAAAAAAATTATATGAGTACTATCTCAAACCAAAAAGTTCTCTCTTTGTCCTTCTCTCTCTCTCTCTCTCTCTCTCACTCTCTCTCTCTCTCTCTCTCTCTCTCTCTCTCTCTCTCTCTCTCTCTATATATATATATACTTATTACATCTATCCATATTGTTCATCATTTATATACATTTATAGTACTTTTAATATTATATATTTTCCCAGTACTCTAAGTAAAACAATTATCCAACTAAAAGAATTCAAAGCAAGAGAAGTCAAAGAAAACATTCAATTTTTTAGAAATATAATATTCTGAAAATGTATTATCTTAACAAGTAGACTTATTATTAATCAGATTTATTATTTTTAAAACTATTAAAATTAAAATCATTCTTCCTTTCTCTCTGTAAGAAAGCAAAACTTGACCATCATTGTACAAGTCTTGAAGCTGCAAAAATCAGTTTTACCTTACAGTCCTGAGCTGTTATTTCACTCCCTCACTATCTGGTTCCCTGGACTCAGTGATAAAGTAGGAAAAGTGAGAAAAGGGTTATAAATGCCAAAACAGGATGTCTAGTCCTGGGCTGCTCTCAAGCTTCAGGACTGGGACTTAATAGATTAGAATACACATGTAAGTTGTATTAAAATACACAATTACCATGTGATTTTATTTATTTTGTTTTCCTTGAGCTCAATGAATTTAAGGTGCTGAGGCCTAGAGTCAGGAAGCTGTTGTTGTTCAGGTCCTGTCCATCTCTTCATGACCCCATTTGGGGTTTTCTTGGCAAAGATACTGGAGTGGTTTGCCATTTCCTTCTTCAGCTCATTTTACAGACAAAGAAACTGAGGCAAATAGGATGAAGTGATTTGCCTAGGGTCACACAGCTAGTAAGTGTCTGAGGTCAGATTTGAACTCAGGAAGAGAGGTCTTCCTGACTCCAGGCTTGGCACTCTATACCCTGAGCCAGGCAGCTGCCCAAGAAGTCAGGAAGACCTGAGATAAAATCCAGCCTCAGACACTTACTAGCTGTGTGATTTTGAACAAGTGTCACATAACTTCTCCAAGCCTCAGTTCCTTATCTGTGAGATAGGGGGTAATAACAGTACCCACCTCCCAGGGTTGTTGTGAGGATTAAATTATATTTGTGAAGTGCTTAGCATAGTGTCTGGTATGACGTGCTATACAGGTGTTCTATTATCATTACTATTATTTTGCCTGTGTTTTCTTTATCCTTTCATTCCCTTCATGAGGTATGGAATTGCAAACCTTTTCATCTAGAGATCACAGAATATAATTCTAGTGTTAAAATTCTATTCTTGGGATTTCAAGATCATTTTCTTAGACTTCAGCAATCATGTTCACAAATATTCTCAATTTATCATGGAAGAAACTAGGTCTCAGAGAGAATTAAGTGATATGGTTCATTTAACTAGTTAGTGGCAGGTGAGTGAATTTTTACCCTTGACACAAAAGGCCTTGTACTGATGAATTTTCCTCTCCAAGATTATTTTCCATCATTTACAGGTTCATAGGGTCAACTGGAACTAGAACTGGAAGGAAACTTAGAGGTAATCTAGTCCAACCTTCTCATTTGACAGATGAGAAAAATGAGACCTAGAGGGGCCAGTGACTTGTCCAGAGTAGCAAAGTCACAAAGCTGGATTTGAAAAAATATTTTCCACTGAAAATTGAATTCTGGACAAATACATGAATAAAAAAGTATGGATTAAGCTTACTTACTATGTACCAACTTAGTCTACTTTGAAAACTATGCACTGGGAATATAAATACAAAAGTGAAGATTTGTAACTCAAGGAGCTTACTTCTTAACAGGGGACATCATTCATATAAGGGAGTGGTAGCCAGGGAGAAGCATTTGGGTTTGAAATTTCACTAGGATGTTGAGGGTCCTATTCCTTCAATACTTATTAGTATATGAAGAAGAACACTTCAAGAGATAATATGTCTTCTATAACAAAGATGTCAAACATGATTCCTGCAATAATATTATTAAGTGTGGCCACATGAGATTAAAATGTAATTGGGAAATATTTAATAAACTAAATAAAAATACAATAAAACATGGGTAATATTACATTTTAAAACTAAGTCGATGTGCAGCCTATAGGGATCTTCATATATGGTTAATGGCCCCAGTTTTTATTTGAGTGTGACAATAATGTTCTATCCTACCTAACTTCCAGATTATTAGCAACCAAGGAGGTCATGGAGGGTTTGTAAATTCCCTTATTAATTTGTTCCAGGGGTAGGGGAAGGTCAGTAATTTCACAGTTGGGAGGAATTCCTTCAAATTAGTGCCTTCTCTTCCAATTACAGTCTTAGAGAGTTATTTGGAGCAGCTGAGAGGTTAGAAGACATGCCTAGATCACTTAAGTGGTCTTTATCTGAAATGGGACCTAGACCTAGGTCTTCTGGACTTTAAGGCTATTTATGACTCTACACTGTCTCCTATAAACTCTCTTTTAAGAAGATTGTATTCTGGTATCAGGTTGTCTGTCAGTGACAGCATCATCTAGGGAGTTCTAGGGGCAGATTAGGGATGACTGGAAAACCTTAGGCACTTAACCCATCAGAGACTGTCAGAAAATACAATGTATCCAAAACCAAAACCCACAAATTGGGAATACAAGAAATATTAGATTTGAATGACTGCTCTCCCTATATAGAAACTTCCTTCGAAATCACAAGGTAGATAAGTGAGTAATAAAAAAACTTCACTGCATTAGTGAAGAAATAATTATGACTCAACTTCTCATTTTCTTACTAAACACTTTTCATAATGTGTTAGGAGGCCAAAGTGCAAGACAAAGTTCTAAAAGAGCACAACCTGGTTTCATTAAGAAAAACAAATTATGGGAATTAACTTTGCAAAATAAACAAAACCAAGGAAATCAGCAAAACAAGCCAAGTTAAACTGGTGAGGAAAGAAAACAAAAAAAAAACCCTCATATTTCTCTGGTCCTTCAAAACACTAATAACATTTACTCAACAAGTGTCTATTAAGTACCTACTATGTGTTCAAGAGCAGTGCTAGGCACTGGGAATACCAAAACAAAACAAAACAAACAAACAAAAAAAACCTCTGTTCCCAAGGAGCTTAAATCCTACAGGATGAAACAACATGAAGAGAAAATTGAATACAAATAGATACCAGGTAATTTCTGGGGGACTAGAACAGCCTAGTGGGGATCATAATAAACTGCTTGTAGGAGGTGGCATTTGCTCTGGATTTTATGCAGAGGAGGTAAGGAGAGTGAGCATTCCAGGCATAGGAGAAAGTCTGAAAAGTGTAGTGATGGGAGATGAAATGTCCCATCTAGGGAACAGCAAGCAAGGCGACCACTTTAGCTAGAACACAAAGTGCACAAGAAAGAGTAAGATATAGGTACACTGGAACAAGGATAAAGAAGGGCTTTAAATACCAAACAGAAGACTGGGAAGTTTATTTAGAAATATAAGGACTTTGCTGAAGTTTCCTTCCCAGGGAACTGTCATGGTCATACTTGTGCTCTAGACATATCCATCTGACAGTTTTGTGGAGGATGGATGGAAAAGGGGATAGACTGGGGATTCAGGGATACCAGTTAGAAGCAGGCAATTAAAACAATCCGGGTGAGATTATGTGAGTGGAGAAGAGCAGACAAAAGTAAGTTAAATTGTAGAAATAAAATCAAAATACTTTGGCAAATAATGGGATATGAGAAGTACGGAAGAAGGAAGTCAGGGATGGCTCCTAAATTGCAAATCTGCATGACCAAAAGGATAGTGGTGCTTCAACAAAAACAGCGAAGTTATAAAAAGAGGATGATTTGTGAGGAGAGATACTGAGTTGCATTTGGAGAATGTAAAGTTTTCAATGCCTATGGGACAATCAATTGCATGTGTCCAATATTCAGTTGATGATGAATTCAGATTAGACACTAGGTTTGACATCATGAGAGCTGATGAAATCATAGACAGAGTGATGAGAAAGAAGTGTCCAAGAGAGCACAGAGACACACCTATGCATAAAGGATATGGATAATGAGCCAACAAAATTGATTGAGGAGACAGATGAGAGAATCATGTAATTGTCAGAGAAGCATGTAAAAGTGAGATTATTTTGGAGAAGGGAGTGGTCAAGGGTGCCAAATGCTTTGGAGAAGTTACCAATGATAAGGACTGAGAAAAGGCCAACTAATTTGGCAATGAAGTCATCTGTAACCTCAGAGAAAGCAGGTTCAGTTAAGTGTTGAGTGGTGGAGAATACAGAGTGAGAAGTGCGAGGTGAGAAAGTAAAGAGAAGGAGTGAAGACAGCTTTTTCTAGGAATTTGGCTATGAAAGACCCAGGTGGTAAATATTATAATTGATTAACATTCTCAATAATGTTTATGTATATCCTACAATGTTGGTCATTACATAGTTGAATAAAAACTTGATCAGTTCATTTCAGTATAACAAAAAATCCTTCCTTCAACACCTGTTAATACTGAAATGAAAAGGAAGTCTTTTGTTTCTTTTGAATCTTACAAATAGGCTAAAGGTGGTTGACAAATAGCACTTACCTAGGTGATTTTCTCTAACAAAAAGTCTAACATTTCCATCTCCCTGGAGCAATATAAATCTTTATTTGGCACACAGTTGAATTCCACATTGTTTCCATTACAGCACTAACTTTACCTCCCTCAGAGAAGCTCATCAGCATAGCAATTCTCAAGATTTCACTGGGAAATAGTCTGTGAAACTATTTTAAATTTTTAATTTTCATGTTCTATATTATAGTTTAGCATTTCAAAAAAATGTTAGTACTTTTATTTTCAACTATGAACTACTTTTGTTCTGTTTTTTTTTTCCATTTCAATCCTTATTTGGCTACACTTGTTTTACTCTACTCTCCTAAAGTAGGCTCTACTATATGGCCTAAGAATAAAGATTAGTATGATTTGGGGGAGAATTCTCATCCAAAAAAAGGTGAGGTACGCATTAATGAATTTTTGGTTCAGTCATTACCTAATTTAGAAGATCAATGCAGTAGAAAAAACATAGATATAAATAAAAAACAGCAAGTTTTTGTGAACCTGCCAATATCATTTAGTTCTTTATAGGAGAACAAAATTCACAAATTGAGTGCTAGGAAATATGGTACTTTATAAAGCAAGATAGAGCCAACACCTTTTTAACCAGCTTTTCTCAATCTCTGGTAATGACAAAGCCTTTATCATAGAAAAGGCTGCAGTCTTAAAAACCAGACAATACTCATTCACTCAATCACTTTACTGTAACCAGCCTGAGTCACTAACGTTTGCAATAACTGACTTCAACTGGAATGTTTAAAAGTTAGGTCCTAATCTAATTGAGCAAGACAGGTGAGACAGAGTAAAATTTGTAACCCAGATTCAAGACACTCTCAGAAATTCATTTTTAAAAAATCACTAGATTTTGTTAAGAGAATAACATAGTTTTATTCCATTCCAATGTAGTAATACAAGCTCATGCCAAATGGTATTCCCCAGAGAGTATGTCATGTCATGTACAAGGTCTCTCAGACAAAGGTATTTTCCTGATGACATAATGGATCAGCTATTAAGCTTTGCTTTTTGGAAGAAGTCATCAAAGACTAAATTATACTCATTTTTTGAACATTAGGAAAAATAAAAACAAAAACAAAAAACAGATAAAATGCTTTCCCCTAAGAAGATGGAACATTTATTCTCTGCATGGTGAAATACCTGGTACCAACTCTAGCAGCTACATACAAGAAAGGGGAGGAAATTCTGATTTTTTTTTTTTTAGCAGCATTCGGTAGCATGCTTAAGCTTAAGTAAGTGCTTCAAAGTACCATGTTGTTAGAAATTAAAGGTCCAAATAACAAATCCATACCAAATATTCAAGATTCCAAATTATGGTGACAATATGTACATGCATAAACTCTGTAGGAATAAAATAATTTGGCAAAGTACTTCCATTAATCAATGCAACAACAAATTATTTAGTGTTTGCTATACGGAAGGCACTATTGGTGATAAAAAAATTTAATACCGCTACTAGTAATAACATAAGCCCAATTAAAAAGGGTTTTACAACAGTAGTTTAAGACAAGAATGGAAAACAAAATCAATCACTGGAAAGCTTCTACTTCTGAGAGACAAGGTAGACTATTTTTCCTCAACATGGGTCACCTTCCAGCTACTCTTTGCACACAATATTCCATCTCCCATCTCTACATCTTTTCACTGTCTGTTCTCCCTACCCAACATGCTTTGTCTCTCTTCACATCCCAGTTTCTCTGGCTTCCAGGGAGACTCAACTCAAATTCTACCTCCTGTGAGAAGTCTTCCCTGTTTCATCATGAATCCCTCAGAAATTACCTTCCATTCAATACTGTATATGTCTTCTGTGTACATGATTATTTCATGTTGTCTCCTCCTTAGATTAAGAAGACCTTAGATTAATGTCCCTGAGGCCAGGGACTATATTTTTGCCTTTGTTTGTATTGCTAGAGCTTAGCACAGTGCCTGGTACATAGTAAGTGCTTAATAAATGTTCATAGATAATTTTATAAGAGGAATACAACAGTAGGATGAAGAAGTAATGATGATCAAGACAGATTGTCAAATTCTTCTTTCACCAAAATGTATTAAAGAAAAAAATAGAGAAATAATCCCTCATACATACACACACAAAAAAAGGCAAGCACGGGAACTGGAACTGCCACTCCTCCTCAGTATAAGGAGCATACTCCTGCCATTGATTTTGCTTAAAGGGAAATCAGCCTCTAGGGGGCAACCACAGACAAGCAGTTTGGGAAAAGGTTGATGTTATGGGAGAAAAGAGCAGAATCAGAGAACACATCTCCAAAACTTTAATCAAGAAGGCTAGGCACTGGCATTCTTCAACCCCTTCCAGTCAGCAGGCACCAGCACAGAGCTGGGAAACAGGATGGTCAATTTTCACCATAATTGCTTTTTGGCCTCCAGACAACAGTTCTCACATTAACCAATAGGGTTCTGCCCTATACATTAAAGAAAGGTCTTGAAGTCTTGGGTTCCCAGTAGCCAACTTTCTATTGATATTCATTTGATTCTTAGTAAGAAAAAAAAGGATTTGAGTTACATAAAACAAATAATGTAAACACCTTCTTGGAAACCATGCAACAACCAATGTCCTTTCATTCACTTAAAAAATGACTTATGATGAGTATATGGGTGAGGGTGGGATCTAAAAATCAAGAGCAAAGCTATTATATTAAATAGATAGTCCTTAAATAATGAAGATTGCTTTTCACTAAAGGGAAATAATTTTCTCTTAATAAAACACAGCTTCCCCCATCCCTGCAAGTTAAGACTTTCAGAAATATACTATAATAATTTACATATCATTTTATGTTTGTATATATGCTAATTTGAAAGAAAAATCAACAAAAGCTACTGATTTGAAGTCAATAAAGTGAAACCAATAATCTAAGATAGGATATAGCTTCTTTGGCTAAGTAGTTTTCTTAGTCAGGAAAGCAAAAATATGCTTCTTCTCTTTATGTGTGTACTGATGTCTTTGCAAACTAATCAATGAAGTCCTAAATAATCAACATGAAACATAACATTCACTTTAATTCATCCCTTGAAAAAATTAATTAGGTGAAATAAGGTGAGAATACAAATTGATTTATGGGTGGTAGAGTAATTGGTTTTCATCTCTTTAGCTACAGGCACATATACTCAATTTTTTTGGAATCTCTCCAAAGAGTTTTGCTATATTATGATGCACATTCACTTTTAACAATTGATTTTTTTCCATTGAATAAAATTGTTGCAGCTATTTCAATTTGACCTGTATTTCCAAACAGACCAAACAACACCCTTCTAGATTAACAATAAAGAAGAAATCATTAAAAATTGAAAAACAAATTCCTCAAAGTTATTCTTATTGTTGTTCAATCTGGTCCAAATTGTTGTGACCCCTTTTAGGGTTTTCTTGGCAAAGATACTGTAATAATTTGCCATTTCCTCCTCCAGTTCATTTTACAGATGAGAAATTGAGACAAACAGGGTTAAGTGACTTGCCCAGGGTCAAACAGCTAGTCAGCATCTGAGGCCACATTTGAACTCAGGAAGTGAGTCTTCCTGACTTTAGGTCTGGCACTCTATTGACTGTACCACCTAGCTGCCCTCCCACATATACTTTAAATTTAAAGCACTTTCCTCACAACCACCCCATAAAGGTAGTTTTGCTACATCTGTTTTACAGATGAAAAAACTAAGTTTCAGTGGTCCAGTGACTTGTTAAGGTAAAACAGGAAGTCAGAAGTGACATGAACCCAGGTCTCCTGATTTCAAGAGTCTAACCATATTGTTTCCCCTGATGTGCAACTGAATTTAGGGTAGCTTTCCAAGGTTCCAACTGAGGGCATTATTCTCAGTTGGGGTGGGAGGAAGAAATCTTTTCTTCTATAATAAATGATTTCTGTCAGTTGCTTATCCTAAATAGAACTAGCATCAACTATTTATTTCTAGTTATGTTGGTCAAATAGTCCCACTAACTCTGTAGAGCTGTTATTGTTTTAAACAAACAGGGTACTTTAGCACAGGGTACTTTAAGCAGTGTCACAACCACAAGCTATGGACCCAGCAGGAATTTGAGCTCGACAGCATTTTCAGTCTATTGCTTAACTGGCAGCAATTTGCTGTCAGTTCAAATTAATTACAAGGTTAATACTGATGAGAACCATTTCATTTTCTTTCCCTACCTTTTCCCCCAAAGGGATCTTTCTTTCCTGATTTTTAACAAGATGATATTATAAATTCTTAATTAGATTTAACTGTCTTGCTTCACTCTCTTATGTTTTTTTCTCCCTTTTCAATAAAATAGGCATACAACTAACTCACTTAAAACACAGAAAACTTTGCTAGTAAGGCCAAGTTTTCACCTGCTTTAACTTGTGTATTCTCACTCATAGTGCATTGATTGACTAATTGACTTTTAATACTTCAATCTTAGCTCCCCAATAACATTATAAACTGACCAAGGAAAAGGATCACACTTCTTATGCAATGTTTCACACTTCTTTGTATATTCCACCACCTTAAGCATGGTGATCTGCAACCACTAGGTACTCAAATATTTTTTGAGTGAAGAAATGGAATTAAAATATAGCACAAGCCATTAATTTCCCATTAAAATGTAACAGATATCACTAGTAGATAAATGGTTAAAGGAAATGAACAGTTCTCAAAAGGATTTCAAACTACTAAAAATCACATGAATGCTCCAAATCATCAATAACAAAAGAAGTGAAAATCAAAACAACCCTGCGGTTTCACCTCACCCATACACTGTGAATTGGGAAAGATGGAAAAAGATGGGAATTGTTAATATTGGAGGGTAATTTTTTGAAAGAGGCATACTAGTACACTATGAATTGATACAATAATTCTGGGAAATGATTAGAAATTATACAAAGAAAGTCAACTATCCATTCCCATTGATCCAGAGATTCCACTACTTAGTATATATTCCAAACAGGTCAATGACAGAAAGAAAGATTCTACACATCAAAATATCTCTAGTAGCACATTTGTGGTAGCAAAGAACTGGAAACTAAGCAGACACCCACCATGTGGGGAATGGCTAGAGAAATTGTAGTTTGTGGATGTAATGGGAATTGCTGTGCTTTAAGAAATGATGAATCTGAAGACAGTAATATGGAGAAACATATGAACTGAGACAAAGTGAAGCAAGCAGAGCCAAGAAAACGATATAAGTGGATAGAACAAAACAATAAAAAAAAGAACACTGAGAAATTATAATAGCTAAGCTCAGTCCCAAAGAAGAGATAAGAGAAGACAGATACCCCACTTCCACTCCTTTGTACATAGTAGGCTTTTAATAAATTAATGTTCCCCCTTCTCCCTTCAAGAAGTAGATTCTCAAGACTCATAACTAAAAACAAATTTAATGAAATACCTTCACATAAAGACAAAGTTAAAGGTAGTGTCAAATAGTTGATAGAGAGCTGACCTCAGAATCAGAAAAAACTGGATTCGAGTGCCACCTCCCACACTTACTGGATACGACTGCGTAAAGCATTCAATCTTTTAATCTTGGTACCTCAGGCACTAAATGCTTCAATGTCTAAGATTCCAAATTTCAGAACAGATATTATTGGCATGTCTCCATGTAGAGTTCTCTATACAAATCTAACTACAGGTCCAGTAGAACAAAAACTACAACAGTGACAAACAACAAAGGTAGTCAATAAAATCAGGGGAGGTCATTTCCCCTTTCCTCCATTAGACTGTGAGCTCCTAGACAGCAGGGACTGGGTTTTGCCTTCATTTGTAACCTCAAGCTTAGCATGGTGCCTGGCAGACAGTGGATGCTTAATAAGCCATTACTGACTGAATAACTAACAAATCCTTAACATTTATTCTGAATAACTTGAATCTGTTCATCTGAATTGGATTCAGTGCAGTACAATTGAAAGATCACTGATTTTGGAATGAGAGAGGTTTAAATTCCATCTTGGACATTTACTATCTGAGTGACTTTGGACAAGTCACTTAACCTCTTTGGGCCTCAGTTTCCTCAGGCCCAAATGGCCTCTAATTTTCCTACCAGCTCTAAACCCATTATCCAAGAAACGATAAGGCTGAGTGGCATAGTGGACAGAGAACTGACCTCAGAGTGAGCAAACATTTGATTCTCACACATGGATTATACCCAAAGGTTGTGTGAACCTGGCTAACCCCTTATGCTAGTTGGTACAATGAACAGAGAGCACTAAACCTGGAGTCAGGAAGACCTGAATTCAAATCCATATTTAGATATTTATTATCTGTGTCATCCTGGACAGGTCATTTAACTGTTGTCTGCCTCAGTTTCTTCAACTGTAAAATACTCCCTGGGGCTGTCGTGAAGATCAAATAAGATGTTTGTAAAGGGCACAGCACAGTGCCTGACATAGAGCAGTTACTTAATTAAAGCTTATTCTTTTTTTTCTCCTTATGCTTTAGACAACTCTCTAAGTTACCTAAAGTCATTACTTGGTAGATGTGGCACAGAAAATGCCACCTTGAAGTGATAGTATCTTTTTCCTTTTATCAGCTATATTATAGCTCCAGTCCTCATCCTTATCCCTATGGTATCTATCCATTTGGTGTCTAGTCTTTCTTTTGTTACCTGAAACTGGAAGAAAAAAAAAAGAATGTGTGCACGTCTGAGCATGTGTGTGTCTCCACAGGAAAGGAAAACACCAAAGAAACATCCTTTGTGATTCAGTACTGAAAATGACTCATCTTCAGCAATTCACAGAGCTAAGTACACAAGAGCTTTCACAATGCTAAGTTTCTTTTAAAGGTGAAAAGGAAGAAGATAGTCACAGAAGATGAAGGACTAAATAAAGTTTTTCATTACTTTTTATAAAAGATATTATAATCAGTTCTTGCTAACATGATTAACAAATAATGAAATATAGAAATAATAGCTTATTCAAAGACTCAGATTCCCCAATTTGAAGTTCCCTTCAAATATGCAGATAGCAACCAATCCATAATAAAGAAAATAGCTCACATTTATTTAATAGTTTTTTACATCATAAAAGGGATGTCTGCACAACAACACTTTGAGGCAGGTAATCTAAATAGAATTATATACATTTTACAGATAAGGAAACTAAGGGCTCAAGAGGATAAGTGGGTTGGCCCCCATTACCCAGCTAATAAGAGGTAAAATTAAGTACAACTCTAGATGGGATCTGTTTCCAATTCCGGTGATTTTCCCACCACAACATGCTGTTTCTTTGTCTATGAAATATATATTGGGGTGCTTTATATTTTTTTAGCAAGCAGCTGAAAATAATTTTTCAAAAACAAGAGTAATAATTTCAAAACTTTTTTATTTTAGTGTTAGTCTTCTTGTGATCCTGAAAATGCAAACACAGCTTCCATGTTTGTTCATTTATCTTAATTCTATTGCTGTGTATCATACAAATCTGCTATAATACAAGCATTGTGATTATGGCAGTTATATCCACACAACTGAAGCAACAGAGGTTGTCATACTTGTTCCATCAAGATCCATCCAAGAAGTTTTTTGGGAATTGTTTCCCTGGACCTCTCAGAGACTATAGGATATGCAGATGCCATTAATGTTGATAACAATGCTTTTAGAGGAAATAAATGACATTAGAAACCACTGCCTTTAACTATATTCTAACTCTGAGTGAAAGCAAAAGCTACATAAAGAATTCATGATGACTTCATTTAAATTTCTCAAATCTGAACACAACATACCTTTCCTCTTCACCTTTCTCAATAATCAGCTCTAGTCAGATGGATCTGCTCATCAAATTATAAAATATTAAAGCTACAGGGACCTGCAAGGATCATCTATGAGAAAACTAAAAGTCTAAACAAAGACACAGAAGAAGCCAAGATCAGAACCTGGTTCTTTGAGAGTCAGTAAAATTACACTCATCCTGCAATACCATGCTAATTCACCCTTGCCAATCCCGGAGGTGAACATCCTCACCTTTGTACCTCCCCAGGGTGACTGCTAAATCAATTTAAGTCCAACACAACCTTCAAGAACCAATTAATTCAAGCCTATTTCTTTTAGTCTTTCCTGACAAGACAATATTTCATGATCTTTCTCTATTTAGAACTCAAAGGACAGTCTTTTTCCATCATTTAATTCTATCACAACTTATGGCAATACATAAAAGACAACACTGCTAAGTGAGGAGAATGCTGGATCCAGAATCCAAATGCATCACTTCATATCCTATTCTCTAGAATTTACAACCTGCTTGATCTTAAGCAACTCATATCAATTCTCTTAGGCCTCAGTACTTTCCCTCATCTAAGAAATGAAGGAGTTGTACTAAAAGATATTTAAGTTCCTTCCAGTTCTGAATCTTATGATTAGCTTTTATGGTGTTGACATCATTGCTGTTCCCATTTAAGTTTTCATGTGTTATGCCTTTTATCCTGCCAACTAAATTGGAAGCTACTGGTAAGCAGGGACCTTAGAGTGCCCAACACAATGGTAATACTGAACACAGTTTGTGGTCAATGATTTTCTGCTTTGTGAAGAGAAACAGTCATTTAATAAATATTCTTCAAAATCTCCATTTTATTTAATATCCTATGACCAGAAAAATTAATGCTTTTTAATAATGATAAATGCTAGAAATAATTCTAAAATAAGAATTACTTTATGAATATAACTTTTTTTTCAAAATTAAATTTCTTAGGCACAGTTTTTTTTTTTAACATTTTCCTGCAAAACAGGCCAAAGGAATGTACTGTTAGACAATGTTTAAAAAATATAAACTTAAGATAGAATTTTGTCTATTTCATTAAAGACTTCTTAATTTCATGTTTAGAGCAGCTAGGTGGTGTTGTAGATAGAGTAAGGGGCATAGAATCAAGAAGCCTCTTCTTCCTGAATTCAAATCTAGCCTCAGACACTTATTACCTGTGTGACCAAATCATTTAACTTGGTTTGCCTCAGTTCCTCATCTATAAAATGGACTAGAGAAGGAAATGGCAAAGCACTCCACTATCTTTGCCAAGAAACCCCAAAATGGAGTCACAAAAACATCAAATATGACTGAAAGGGATCAACTTAATGTTGATTACATTTGTGAGTAGTATTAAATTAGTCTTAATACTCATATATAATAACCATTTTGCCACCCAAAACATATTAATTGTTGGATTTTCTACTTCAAATCTATTGATTGAAGTAATCTTCTAAGTAATCCCACACTTTTAATTCTCCCCCCATCAGAAAATAATTTTGGCAGTGTTTATAGAAAAATGAGTCGCTTGGACTAACTACAAGAGTATTATTCCCAGGAGAGGTAGAGGAAGAGAATAAAAGGGGAAGTAAGAAGGTCAAAAAATAAAAGTTAGCATGAATTTTTACAGATAAAAAACATTTTCCAGACCACTACTGATGCATATTGGATGTCTCAAAAGTTCTTTCTCATCCTTTCCCTAGCAGGATTTGAAGTAGCAACCAATGAATGTGGGCAATTTCCCAAAGACCAAGAAAGTAAGACTGTTTGGTCTGGTAGGCATGGAGGGGTGTCAAAGGCTCAAACAAAGTTTCTGTTGCTTCTAGTCTTCAAAGGGGAGAGAGAAAGAGAAGGAGAGGAGAGGAGAGGGGGAGGGATGGGAGAGAGTGGAGGAGATGCCTCACCTATTTTATTTATCACTCTTCTTAAAACAATCCTCCTCCTTGGGTATTTTTGCTGAAGTGACTTTTTAATTTTAATTTAATATAGCCCCAAAGACACAAAGAATATGGTAGTTTTGCATGGTATAGTTTCTACCAGTTTTAAAGAGACGCTTTAGACAATAACAAAAAACTGATTTTGTCTCTTCATATCCACTAGAAAAATGAAGATTCTGTTTCTGTGATTTCTTACACTGATCCTGAAACAAAAAGGTTGGATTATTTATTTTTTCTTCCATGTCCTTTCCCTGAATATTATATAACTTATGTAATAAAACAAGAAAACTGCCTTACCAACAAAGCTTAAAGAATTATTTAGATGAATTTTTGCACAATAATCTCAAACATTCTCCAGTGATCCAATAGTAATGAGAATTTAGTTGGAGCTAAACTCCTGAAATAATTAAATTACAAAACTAGTAATAAATCCTGAGTAAGTATTTTTAAATAATGATTTACAAATAGGATTCAGCAAAACCTGTTCACATGGTATGGTGTAGAGTATCAGACTAAAGGTCAGGAGACCAGGAGTCTCCGACAATACTTACCTATGGGACCTTGAACAAGTAGTTCCTTAATCCCTGTTTCTTATGTGCTTTCTAACTTTAGCATTTTATGATTTTTACACTGTGAAGCTCTAGGGATAGTAAAATTAAAGAAACAAAGAAAGATAAGATTGAGAGGTTTCATTTTTCCAAAAGGTCATCACTAGTTGTAGAAATCAGGAAGAATAAGGCTCTAATTGTCTCACTAGTATGAAAATGAATCAATCAATGATTTGTGAATTAGGTCATATGCTAGGACAAGGGAAGGCTGGCAGCAGACAGGCAAAAGAAGCAGTGTCCAAGGAACAACTGAAAACCCAGCTGCAACCCCACCCCTGGGAAACAGACAGCTTGAGAGAATTGCTAGGCTGCTCAGGGAAATACTGTAGATACAGTGTCTTGATTTCAGGAAGACATTTAACAAAATGGTGTGAGGATGGTGTGATATAGTGGAAAGAATGAAATGAGGAAGCTGGAAAGTCAGTTGATTGTCAATAAACAGTTAAGTACTTACTATGTGCCAAACATTGTGCTAAGTGGTGGGGATATAAAAAAAGGCAAAAGACAGTCCTCTCAAGGAACTCAGTGTAATGAGAGGGAGTGACAACAATTATTTACAAACAAGACACCACACACAGAAGTATATGTGTGTATAGATATATATATATGCATATGTATATCTATAAGATAAAATGGAGATAATCATTAGAAGGAAGGCACTAGAACTGAGAGGGATCAGGAAAGGCTTACTGCAGAAGTTGGGATGTTAGCCAGGACTTAAAAGAAACCAGGAGGTAAAAGTGAGAAAGAAAAGAGTTCCAGGAATGGGGACAAGAATGGGGTGGGGTGGGGGTGGGCGGGTGGAAGATGTAAGGTTTAAGAACACTGGAAAGGCTGTAGAGGGTCAGGTTATGAAAGACTTAAAAGGACAAAAGAGGGATTAAATATGTGATCCTGAAGGCGAAGGAGAGTCCTGGTAGTTTATTGAATAGCGGGGGGTGGAGCAGGGCTGGGCAGTGGAGGTGGGGGATGTGGTCACATATTCACTTTATGAAGATCAATTTGATCACTGAGTAGAGAAAGGATTTGGAATGGGGAGATTTAAAGTAGGGACACCAAAACAGTTTACTAATGTAATAGTTAAGGCATGAGGTGATGAGGAGAGAAGGGGGCAAATATGAGAGACGTTTATAAAGGTAAAGGGGCAGCTACATAGTGAAGTGGAGAAAGTACTGGGCTTGGAATCAGGAAGACTCACCTTTATGAGTTCAAATCTGGCTTCAGATTAGCTGTGTGACCCTTGGACAACTCACTTAACCCTGTTTGCATCAGTTTTCTCATTTGTAAAATTAGCTGGAGAAGGAAACGTATCTCTACTCCAGTATCTTTGCCAAGAAAACTCTAAATAGTATCACAAAGAATTGGACACAACTGAAACGACTGAACAGGGACACCACAAAGGTGAAATGGACAGAAATTGGGAACAGATTCGATATGGGTGAGAGAGAGAGGAGTTAAGAATGACTCTAAGATATAAATCTGGGTGACTGGAAGGATAATAGTGCCCTCAGCAACAACCACAATAATAACAACAGGGAAGTTTGGAAAGGGGGAATTTTGGCTTGGTGGGCAAGATAATCAGTTTGGTTTTAGACATGTTGATTTTAAGGTGTTTACAGAACATCTAATTTGAGACGTTTAATAGGCAGTTGGAGATGTGAGTCTGGAGGTTAGGACAGAGGTTGGGCTGGATAAATTGATGTAAGAATCATTGGCATAGTAGTGATAATTGAAACCATGGCAGCTGATAAGCTCACCAAATGAAATATTCACAGAGGTTCCCAAACTTGTTTGGCCTACCACCCCCTTTAAAAAAAAATTAATCAGCACACCCCTAGAAATCTACTTTCTTTAACTCTTTAATGGTTTGGGTTTTTTTGTTTGTTTGTTTTTTGAAATTTCCATCATTTCAAATGATTGCCCTCCTGGATTGTTTCAGTGCCCAGAGGGTGGTATCATCCACTTGGGAACCTAATCAAGAGAGAAGTGAAGAGGACCTAGGAAAGTTCAAAGAGGATCCAGTCAGCTCAGGACTGGTCAGATATGACTAGACAGAAGGTCATAGTTTAAAAAGATTTGGTATACTGGAAATAATGACAAATATAAAGAATTGAAATATGAGAAGACTGAAATGTACAAAGTAATACAAAGAGTAAACAGGAAAACTAGGAGAAATTGTACTCAACTATAACAATGTAAATGAACATAACAATAAGTGACAGCTCAAATCGGATGAAATATAATTACCAATCCTGATCCAGAAAAAAAATCATGAAATATAAGAGCACAGATGATGAAATATCACTTCTCCTTCTCAAAAGAGAGGTGAAGAATTAAGGTGTGACCTCTATGTTTTTCTCTGTTGTTTATTTTTCTTTATTAAAAGGAAAGTTTTGGGGAGGAGAGGTACAAATCAGCAAGTAACTGTGGTATTAGAAGCAAAAGCAGCAATAAATTTTAAAAAAAGATGTAGGAGTTTTAAAGCATAATTCAACCTTAAAAAGAGTTTATTTTTCTAGAAATACAGTTATGCCTTCCACATTGCAGGGCTTAGGGGCACCGCACCCTCAAAATCTGGAAAAGCTGTGTAAAATATTTTGGCCCTCCCTTCATACCAGAGAACAAGTCTGAATTATTATGGCATTAAAAGATAAAATATATTGATGTTATTCAGTACTATGCATATATTTTATGCATTTTTGAGCTTCTAAACTTTTCCTGTCTTCTGCTCACCTTTACCTGTTGTTTGAGCTTTCTGAAAAACTCCCCCCAAATTCCCATTTAACTTTTTATGCTGACCCATGCATAAAATATTGAAACCATGATGCGAAAGTCATAATGTAGAAGGGATATCTCAAATAAGAGATCATATCAAGGAATATGACAATATCATATGATCTAACATATCATATGATATAATCATATATTGTATCATATCCATATGATTAGATCAGATCAAATCAAGTGATAAATAAAATATATCAAAGAATATGCTCAAATAAGATAATTAGGAGGGATTCAGTCATTCAATAAACATTTATTGAGCACCTCTTAATACAAAGGGTTATGCAAGGAGCTAGGAAGTAAGTACCTAAGAGGTCATCTCATAATGTAGTACTTAGGATATTAAACTTTAGATCCAAAGATGCTAAACTAATCTAATCTCCTCATTTACAAATGAGGAAAACAAGGCTTTCAGAAGCAAAGGAACAGTGGATTTATTCAAAAGTGAAAAAGTAATCTAGTTTGTCCAAGTAGAGGGGAGTAGCATGAAACAAGGCTAAAAAAATCAGGAAGAGGGGTGAGATGAGTGGGAGGGAAACACTAGCAGTCTTTTACATTATATCTACTAAGGTAATGTTTTGCATAGCTATACATATACAACACATACTGAATTGCTTATCTTCCCAGAGGGAGTGGGTGACAAGGGAGAAAGGGAATGGATCTGGAATTCGAAGTTTTAAAATTAAATGTTTAAAATATATATAAATACTATTATTAATACTATTTTGCATATAAGTGGGAGATAAGACGTGCAGGCATTGGGGCACAGAGATTAACCTTGCCCTAATGGTAAAGTCGAAGGGGGTATGGGAGAAGATATGGGAGAGAGCAGATTGGATGAGAGGATGTCTTGTGGGACTGCTATTCTGGGGTGGTGGTAGGGGAAAAATGGGGAAAAAATGTAACTCAAAATCTGGAGGAAACGAATGATGTAAATCAGAAGTTAATAAAGCATTTGTTGAAAAAAAAATCAGGAGGTACCAAGCAGTGAGGAGAGAGCCTTGAAGTTAAGCAAAGGAAGGAATTTGTACTTTACCAGGTAGACTGACTGTTGTTATCCACAGAATCAAGTATGGATCCAAGTAGGAACAGAAATGAGAAAATGTGATAAGAAGCTACCCCAACAATAAAGCTGGTAGTGATGAGAAAATGACTCTTTCTACATGAGAGGAGAATTAGAAGAGAAAAGAAAGGGTCAGATGATGCAATTCAGAATGAATTCATATAACTCAGTGAGTAACTAAATATAAAAGATGAAGGAAGCAAAGAATCTAGTACAGAAAGAACCATGAATAGTGGTACCACAGACTGAACTAGTGAAGAGAGCTAGAAAAGCATGTCAATTAAATTCAGTTAAAATGAGAAGAAAAGCAGGAAACTGCAGAAAAATCATTGCAGCAAGATTCTCCAACAACGGTCTTGTAAATCAGGGGTGGGGAACCTGTACCCTAGAGGCCACATGTGGCCTTCTAGGTCCTTAGGTGTAGCCTTTTGACTGAATTCAAGTTTTACAGACCAAATCCTTTTTTAAAGGGGATTTGTTTACTGAAGCTTGAAAAGGCTTACACTTGAGGACCTAGAAAGCCACATATGGCCTCGAGGCCACAGGTTCTCCATCCTCGGCTCTTGTTTCTAAGAAATCAGGAATGATTCAAATTTATCAGAATAAGTACCATTCCCCAATGGATAAATGATCAAAGGATATGAAAAGGCAGTTTTCAATCAGAAATCTAAGCTATCAAAAATCATTTGAAAAAATACTCTGTCATTAATGATTAGAGAAATGCAAGTTAAAATAATTCTGAGATACTACCTCACATCCATCAGAGTAGCAAAGTTGACCAAAAAAAGGTAAATTAAAATGCTGGCATGGCTGTGGAAAAACAGGTTTTTAATGCAGCATTGGTAGAACTATGAAACTGGTCCTGCCATTCCAGAAAACAATTTGGAACTATGTCCAAAAAACTATTAAATTGTGTTCACCCTTTGACCCAGTAATACTATTACTAGGTCTATAACCCAAAAAGATCAAAGAAAGAGGAAAAGGACTCATGCAAAAATATTTATAGTAGCTTGTTTTGTGGTGACAAAGAACTGGAAACTGAAGGTGTGCCCATCAAATTATGGAACACCTGAAAAAATTATAGTATATGAGTGTAATGAATACTGTGTGATGTTGTACTATAAGAAATGATGAAGAAGATAGTTTCATAAAAACCTGGGAAAGATTTATAGAAACTGGTACAGAATGAAGTGAGCAAAATCAGGAGAAAAATGTATATGATGATAACAATACTGTAAAGACAAGCAACTTCGAAAGATTTAGAAACTAAGAGCAATATAATGACCAATTATTATGAGCAGAGGGATCATGACAGAACATGCTGTCTACCTTCGGACAGAGAGGTAATGGACACAGAGTGAAGATTGAGGCATAAGTACACATTTTCACACACACAGATATACAGGTAAACATAAACATATATATACACATATAAACATATATGTGTACACACACACACACACACACGAATGTCCAATGTGGGAATCAGTTTTGCTTGACTACTCATGGTTATAATGGACTTTGTTTTTCTTGCTTTCTCAGTGGAAGAGGGATCATGAAGGGGAAGGAGAGAGAGAATACAGATCTCAAAATTGGGGCAGCTAGGTGGTGCAGTGAATAGAGCACCAGTCCTAGAGTCAGGAGGACCTGAGTTCAAATCCAGCCTCAGACACTTAATACTTACTAGCTGTATGACCTTGGGCAAGTCACTTAACCCCAATTGCTCTGCGTTTTCCCCCAAAAAAGCCTCCCCCCCCAAAAGCATATAAATGTAGAAAAGTAGTTACTCTATATGGAACAAGTAGAGTCATCTATGAGATAAGGGTAAATGGACACAGAATGTCCCTGGGGTCTGAACAGGTAATGGGACTCTTTGTGGACAAGTTCTGATTTGTTTTAAAAGTTGTATTTTCAGAACACAATAGTGGCTGGCATAGAATAAGCACTTTAAAAAATTGTTGTTAGATGTTGAATCAATGAACCAATGATTAAACAAATGAACAAATGAATGAATGAATGAATGAACGAATGAATGAATGAAGGAATGAGGTAAACAGAGATGTTAGAACACAGGATAGTAAAATGGAAGCTCCATGGTAGAGATTTTCTGTTTGTGCTTACTGCTGTGCTTTGGACACTACAGGTGCTTAATATGCGTTTACTGATTTGATAGCTAAGTGCTATTTCTAATTTTGCTATCTAACCGTAATTTGTATACTAACTACAATGCTAGATAATGTTGTGGGTTTTGAGTTTAAAAAACAAGTATGAATAAATTACCAGGACATACAATCCAGTCCTGCTCCTTTTTATCATTACGTGTCAGCCTTAGAAGAACCTTATACTCTCTAAGAACTGCAATATCTGTCCAGTTAAAGAACAAAACTCTACAAAATGAGAAAATAAAGGTTGGGAACCAAATCTCTGCACAGAAAAACCTCCAGGTTGGAAGAAACACTGTGAGTACGTTCCTTGTGAGAGAACTGCTGAAAATCAGGTCTCAGTTCCAGATGAAAGGCTACTTTTTTTTTTTAAGTAAATCAAACATATTGCCATTCATGGGTCACTCCAACATAGATTAAAGTATAATCTCAAAGTGGAAGAAAAAGAGTAAATAGGATTGAGAGCAAATAAGGATTTCCTAAGGGAATTTTACATTTGCTTTTTTAAGGAATGTACAGTCTGGTCCCCTGCCCTAATTAGGCAAATTCTCCCAAAAGTCCAACTGTTATGTTGGACTCAATAAATTAGAATTCTTTTTTTTAAAAAATTGTCAATTATATTACTGTCATTTAGCTCAAAATACCAATTCCAAGGAATTACTTTTGTTTTTTATTTAATTTTCTCTTTTTATTTTTATTTATTTTTAAGCATTCCCTTTTAAATTTTGAGGTCCAAATATTTTAAGTCCAGCCCTTTCTCCCACACACATTGAGAAGGCAAGCAATATGAAACCCATTATACATGTGAACTCATGAAAAACATTTCCATATTAATCACGTTGCCAAAAACAAAAATTAAGCAAGAAAAATAAGGCTTAAAAAAAAACCAAACCAAAAAAAGCTTCAATCTGCACTCAAAAGTCCTTCAGTTCTCTCTTTGAAGGTAGATAGCATTTTTCATTACGAGTTCTTTAGAACTGTTGTGAATCATTGTATTGATCAGAGGAGCTGAGTCTTTCATGGTTGATCATCATTACAATATTTCTGTTACTCCATACAATTTTCTCCTAGTTCTGCTCATGTCACTTTTTTATCAGTTCATCTAAGTCTTCCAAGGTTTTTCTGAACCCATCTCTCTCATCATTATAACACAATAGTCAATAATTACTTTTTAAGACTGAGGTATTCTGAGCTCTTGGCACTAGCAAGAATCAGGGGAAATAAAATATATTATAAAAGAAATAAAAGTTGACTGGAATAATATAATTTTCAAAGAAAATATGAGGTCATTTTAGAGTACTCACAACCCTTGAATGTTGTATTTAGAAGAAAAAGCCAAAGTAAGAAACAATACAATAATCAGGTACTGTATACATTTTTATTCTGCAGCAGTTTTTCTTCAGTCACTATGAATTAAACTGCATGGTTTTTCAGTGAATTAATTTCATCATACTGCAACTGGATGATTCCTATTTTTGCCAGAAACTTTTCACTTCTATTCCTGACCCAAAAGAGTTGTCACAAAATAAATTCTTACTTTGCATTGACACATAATAGCTAGCACATTTCATTTGAATGAAATAGTCAAAGCTGAGGAAGTACCTATCCCTTAGTGTTCTACTGATATTTTGATTGGTTATTTTTTAAGTCACTGAGTTTTCATCCCAAGTTTCAGACTCATCCAGCCCACTTCTCAAATAACTCTTCTGTCTTATTGAAATCCAAGTCTTTCTAGTCCACAAAAAGAAATAGCCAAGGAAACACACTCAGTCAACTCCACCTACTCTAGACTGTCCAGAAAGCAAGTACTTCATTTATTTCTGGCAGCTGCTGTTTAGACAAAGATGTTCTGTGGATTCTCCTTGCAAATAGGCTCTACTTGGGGTGAACCAAATTCTGCATCCTTTTCATTCACTTTGTATTTCCCTTAGTACTTTTCTATTGACACAGTGTTGCTGTCACACCCTTATACACACAATATGGGAAAGGAAATCACTTTGTGCCAAAAAATCTACACCAAACCAAATAACAAAACCACAAATTTTCTAAAGACAGACTATGTGACTAAAGTTTTACATCAAACAGTAAAGTTCTAGCCCTTTATTTCTCTTATTCATCACACTTGACCTTGAGGTGAGAAGTACAACTAACAGATTTTATCCAACTGACCTTTCGGTGTCTTTGACACATTAGAAAATAAAAGCTTTCACTGGCTTTCCAAACTGTAAACACTACTGTATAACAGTATTCTCAACAACCCTTTTCAAAAATCTTCTGATTCTAATTTCCCAGTCAACTTCTGTTTTGTAAAAACCCACTTTTATTGTGTGGAAACTTCTTTTTGAATGTATACTTCTATAATCATCTGACAATGAATGTAACTTAGAAAAGGTGGGTGTCCCCAGAGTCATTAAAGATATGAAGGAAAAGGAGAAAAACGAGAGGAGAAGAAAGAAGGGAGATAGAGAAAGTCATATGGAAGAAGATATGAGTGTGCCTTAAAAAAATAAATCCTTTGATTGAGACTATGGAAAACTAAACCACTTGCAAACCTACCCCTGTTGTGTATGTGTGTGCTCAAATATGAAAAAAAGCATTTTGCACAAAATGTCAAGTAGAAACATCTTTCAAAAGAACAATCTGTTACCTTAAAAAATTCTTAGAACTTCAAGAAATGTTCTACAAAGGATGTATGAATTCTTTCCCAAATCCAATTTTGCTAGAATATAAATATACCTATGTATATATTTATATATTTAACATACAAGTATACATTAAGTTATTTACCTCTTAATTTGGGGTAAAGAAACAAACAATAAGATATGAAAAACTAGGAGCCAGCTTTACCATATGAATTATGAGTCACACTCTCCACTTATAATTCTATGTTCTTCCTTTATGTTTTTTCTTTATAAGAAAGACATCATCCTCTTCTCTCCTATCTCTTAACATCCTACTGGGAAAATGGCTGGGTCTTTTTGTTTGTTTTTTTACAACTTGCATAATCTAACTCTGAAAACCTTACTTTGGCCAAAGAAGGTCTTTCTTACTTCTTTCCCTACTAGAGAACCAAACTATCTGAACTTACTCCTACTTACACAAACCTTCTTGAAGACAATGAAATAAGCCACTCCATGGCAAGATTTTGGCAAGTGATTCACATCCTTGAGAATTCTAGGTTCCTATTGGGTAGTTAAACATAAAAAGGATATTTCTAAAAGGAAAGCCAGAATGCTTAGTTGAATGAATCTAATGGCCAAAGTAATTTTAAGAAGCCTTAGGGATGGATATATGATCTCTACCATAGTATTCCTTTTTCTAATCACAATGCAGGAAATATCTAACCCAAGGCATTTGAGAAAGAAAATGTACTTTGCAGAAGTATCAGCTCTCTACCTTTTTATTTTTTAGAAATGTTGTGTAACTGAGAAGGTGCTGTTTGCAAAGCACTGGAAGGCCTTGAAAGAAAAATATTCCATGTCTAAGGTAAGGGACCAGATTTTTTAAAAAATTATTTTTAGATGATTTATAATCTGTTCTTCCCATTGCCTCCCCTCCCCCAATCAAACAACAATTAAAAGAAAAAAGTTCAACATATTCCAGCAAAGTGAATTCCCACAATTTGGCAGGTACAAAAAATATGTCTCCTGCATTTTAATGAACCAGGTTTTTTGTTTTGTTTTGTATTTAACAAACACACCAGAATTTATATGACTGGTGTAGAAGAAAGAACACTGTTTTTGGAGATCAGGATTAGAATTCTGTCTCTCCCACTTACTGAAAAACCCTGGATAAGTCACTAAACCTCCCTGGGCCTCAGCTTTCTTATCTTGAAAATGAAGTTAAAATAACCTTTTAAGATTCCTTCCAGCTTGCCATCTATATTTTTACTGCGCCCTTTCAAAGTAGCCATCCTGAAAAATTCAATCATACTACAATATGCTACCATTGTTTCAAAACATATTTGGAATTCATATTTGAAAGTATCATCAGAACATGTGGGATATTCTTTTGACTCTTTTAATGTTACTAATCTTAATACTTTGGGAGCAACTGATCTCTCAAAAGTTACTTGAAGGCAAGGGATAAGTAAAACATAAAACCCAAAACAAATAGATTAAATACAGAAAAGATAACTGGTTATTGTCTTTCATTCTCAAAGAGGACCAAAATGACATTACTATGTTGGTTTCAAAGTACAGTGTGTCCAGCCATGACTTATCAGACCAATACAAGCTCAGAAGTCTCTACCACAGGTCAGGCACAAATATTCCATATGAACATTTGGACTGGAAATGTGTGCTTCTCACATTTCTTTTTAGCTACTACAATTCTGCTTTGCTCAGAGAGTATATGAGCCAAGTATCCAACCTTTTTGGATGTGGGCATGCCATGCTTTATGGTCCTATGGCAGTGTCTCCCATGTCTCAAAAATGATTCCAAAGGCAGGCTGTAGAAGAAGTTAAAAATGGGGCAGCTAGGTGGCACAGTGAATAGAGCACCGGTCTTAGAGTCAGAAGGAATGACTTCAAATCCGGCCTCAGATACTTAACACTTACCAGCCAAGTGACTGTTACTTAACCCCAATTGCCCCGCCTTCCCCCCTCCAAAAAAAAAAAAAAAAAGCTTAAAATTAAAACTAAGCACTTTGTACTTTATTCATTAGGTAGTAGTGAACACTGAAGATTTTTGAATATACAAGTGACATTTGTACTTTTAAAGAACTCTGTATTCATATTACTCTACACCATGACCATGAAGAAGGATTGAAGACTAGAGGCCAGAAGACTATAGTATAGGAGTAGAGTATATGAGGGAGTTGAGAGCAGCCATGGAAGGAAAGATAAAACTGAGGAGATGAATATTAGAAGTACTGGAAAGGTATAATGTGGGAAAGTTGAAGGAATAAGAAAAGTCAAGGAGGACTCTGGAGATAGAGTCCTGAAATATGTCTATACTTAGGGCATACAGGCAAAAGGATGAATTAAGTTATAGGTAGACAGTTTGTAGAAGAAGCAGGAAAGAACTTTGTTATGGAAACCAAGGGAGAAGA
>WOXC01010036.1:0-146892 GCA_011680675.1 Gymnobelideus leadbeateri | reverse complement strand
CCCAGTAGCATAAATGCACTCTAAAAATTCATTACATAGGCAGACAAAATGGGCAAGAAGGAATCTATCAAATCAAGAAATATATGATCCTACTATAGTGAGCAAGAACAACCAAATTCAGAGGACAACATAGACTCTATACTCACACCTGAGATCACAAAGGGAAATATGAACTGGTCTTAAGCCCAGAAAGCATTCTTAGAGGAGCTCCAAAAAGATTCTGAAAGCCAAATAGAAAGGTAGAAGATAAATTTAAATCCACAGTGACCAAATTGGAACAAAAATCTCACTGAAGATAACAAATTCTTAAAAAAGTAAAATTGGTGAACTGGGATGGGGGTTCAAAATCTAACTGCAGTAAATACCTCCCTAAAAATGGAAACTGAACATATGGCAAAGGACCTTAAAAAACTAACTTAGGAAAATAATTCACTAAAAATTAGAATCAGTCAAATGGAAGCTAAGGCATCGAGATTGCATCAAGAGTCAGTCAAGCAAAACATAAATATTGAAAAATGATAAGAAAGTGTAAAATATCTCATTGGAAAAAAAAAAAACAACTGACCTGGAGAACAGATTCAGGAGAGATAACTTAAAAATTATTGATCTACTGGAAAACCATGATGGAAAAAGCAGCCTGAAAAACATCCTCCAAGAGATTGTCAAATAACACTGTCCTGAGGTACACGAATCAGAGGGTAAAGTGGTTATCAAAAGAATTCACCAGACTCTTCCTGAAAGAGATCCAAATTTGGCTGCTATAGTAGCCAATTCCCAAATAACAAGGTAAAGGAGAAAATACTTCAAGCAGCCAAAAAGAAACACTTCAACTATTGTGGAATTATAGTCAGGATTAAATAAGACCTAGAAGCTTCTACATTAAAAGACTGGAGAGTCTGAAATTTGGAATTTCATAAGATAAAAGAGCTAGGACTGCAACCAAGGATTAACTACTAGGCAAAACTGAGCATAATCTTTCAGGCAAGGAGATGGCCATTTAATGAAGCAAGGGACTTCCAGACTTTCCTGATAAAAAAGTCAGAGCTCAATGGACAATTTGATCTCCAATTACAAGACTCAAGAAAGACATAAAAAGGCGAGCTAGGAAAACACACACTCACACATACACACATGTACACACACACACTCATGCACACATGCACATAACTTGGGATGCAATAGGAGCAAACTGTTTACATCCCTATATGCGATGTTGATATCTGTTAATATTGAAATTTATGTGATTATCATGACTTTTAAAAAGGGATATACATAGATATAGGGTGTGGGCATAAATGAACTAATCTGATGATTAAAAAAAATACTTATTAAGGGTTTCAAAGCGAATGTAATGGGATGAAAGGATGAGGCAGAAAAAGGTAAATTATGCCATAAGAAGAGGAATAAAATATACTATAGTAGAGAGGAAGGAGGGCATGAAATGAGCATCATATGGACTTTATTCTCATTGGTTCTGATTCAAAGAAGAATCAACACAATACTTAAGTTTTGGGTTCTAATGTGTAAAGACAAAAAATTCATTATAATAAAGGGAAAGGAGGAAGGGAGAGGAGGACTGTATGAAATTTACTCTTATTGTTTAGGGTTCAAGGATGGAATAAAATACTCCAATAAGTATAAAAGTCCATTGTGGCCTACATGCAAGTGTGGGGGTGGTAAGAAGAGAGTGTAATAGTAGTAAGGGGAAAGGGTAGGAAAAGGGGATGTCATCAGGAGGGAATACTGAGGGAGGCAATCATCCAAAGGAAAACGTTCAAGGAGGGAAAGGGAGAAGGAAGAAACAAAAATATAAAAGGGGAGGGTATAGGATGTAGGGAAAGACACAGATAGTAATCATAACTGTGAATGTGAATGGGATGAACTCTCCCATAAAATGGAGATAGATAGCAGACTGGAATAAAACCCACAATCTTACAATATGCTGTCTACAAGAAATGCATTTGAAACAAGGGGAAATGCACAGAGCAAAGCTAAAGGGCTGGAGTAGAATATATTATGCTTCAGCTAATGTAAAAAATGTGGGTAGCAATCCTTATCTCAGAAAAAAATAAAAAAATAAAAGGCACCATTGAGAATGAAGCAATGCCATTACTTAACACACATGCAGCAAGTGGAATAACATCCAGATTCCTAGAGGAGAAGTCAAGCGAATTATAGGAAGAAATAGCACAACTATACTAGCGGGGGAACTCAATCGCCCCCCTCTCTGAACTTGATAAATTTAACCTCAAAATAAACAAGAAATAAGTTAAGGAGGTAAATAGAATTTGAGAGATGCTAGATATGATAGATCTCTGGAGAAAACAGAATGGGGATTCAATAAAAGCAAACTGTTTACATACAAACAGAATGGCGATAAAAAAAGGAATATACCTTCTTCTCAGTGGTACATGGCAAAATAAAACCTGACCATGTACTATGGCATAAAAACCTCATAATTCAGTGCAGAAAGGCAGAAATATTAAATGCATCATTCTCAGGTCATGACGCAATAAAAATTATATGCAATAAAGGGCCATGGAAAGATAGATTAAACACTAATGGGAAACTAAATAATTTAATCCTAAAGAAACAATGGGTCGGTCAAACAAGAAGTTATAGAAACAATCAGTAACTTCATTCAAGAGAATGAGACCACATACCAAAACTTATTGGATACAGCAAAAGCAGTTCTCAGGGGAAGTTTTATATCCTGAATGCATATATAAATAATATAGAGAAAATGGAGGTCAATAAATTGGGCATGCAACTGAAAAAGCTAGAAAAAGAACAAATTGAAAATTCCCAATTATATATGAAATTAAAAACAATGAAAACCAAAGGAGAAATGAATAAAATTGTATTTAAGAAAACTATTGAATTAATAAATAAAGCTTAGAGCTGGTTTTATGAATAAAACCAATAAAATTGATAGACCTTAGACCTTTAGTTAATATGACAAAAAAGAAAGAAGAAAACCAAATTATGAGTATCAAAAATGAAAAGGGTGGATCTACTTCCAAAGAAAAGAAAATTAAAAAAAAATAATTAGGAATTATTTTGCACAATTCTATGCACATACCTTTGACAATCTTAGTGAAATTGACGAATATTTGCAAAAAAATATAATTTGCCCAAACTAACTGAAGAGGAATTAAATTACTTAAATAACCCCGCCTCAGAAAAAGAAATTAAACAAAACATCAGTAAACTCCCTAGGAAAAAATTTCCAGGGCCAGATGAAGTTAGTAGAGAATTCTATCAAACATTTGAAGAACAATTGGTGCCAATCCTCTACAAACTATTTGGTCAAATTGATGGAGAAGGAGTCCTGTGAAATTCTTTTTATGATACAAATATGATACTGATACTTAAATCAAGAAGAGACAAAACAGAGAAAGAAAATCACAGACCCCATAAATTTCCCTCATGAATACAGGTGCAAAAATTTTAAATAAAATATTAGTAAAATGACTATATCAGTATAACTATCGTGTTATCTTGCTTTTCACAAGAATAATACACTTTGATAAGGTGGGATTCATTCCACGAATGCAAGAAAGATCCAGTATTAGGAAAATCATCAATATGATTGATCATATCAACAATAAAACTTTGAAAAAGTTTTTCATAAAAAAGAAACCATATCATTATCTCAATAGGTTCATAAAAAGCTTTTGACAAAATACAACTTCCATTCCTATTAAAAACACTAGAAAGTATAGGAATAAATGGAGTTGTCATTAAAATAATAGGTAGCATCAATTTAAAGCCATCAGCAAGTATTACATGTAATGGGGAGAAGCTAGAAGCATTTCCAATAAGATCAGAGATGAACCAAGGATGTCCACTATCACCCTTCTTATTCAATCTGGTACTAGAAATGTTAGCAGTAACAATTATAGAAGAAAAGGAAATAAAGGGAATCAAATTAGGCAAAGAAGACACTAAGATATCATTCTTTGTAGATGATATGATGATACACTTAGAGAATCCTAAAGAATCAAGTATAAAACTACTTGAGACAATAAATGAATTTGGCAAAGTTGCAGGGTATAACCTAAACTTCCATAAATTCTCAGTATTGCTATATATTTCTAAGGAAATCCAACAGCAGGAGAGAGAAAGAGAAATCCCATATAAAGTTAGTGTAAACATTATAAAATATTTGTGAATCTATCTGCCAAAAAAAAAACCCAGGACCTTTATGAACACAACTACAAAACACTTTTCACACAGAAAAAAGTCAAATCTAACTAATTGGAAAAAAAACATCAATTGTTCATGGCTGGGTCAAGCTAACATAATAAAAATGACAAGTTTACTGAAATTAAATTATATATTTAGTGCCATACCAATCTTCCTACTAAAAATTAATTTATAGAGCTAGAAAAAATAGTAACAAAATTCATTTGAAAAAACCACAAGCCCAGAATATCAAGACAATGAAAATAAATGGTAGGGAATGTGGCCTAGCCATACCAGATTTTAATCTGTATTGTAAAGCAGCAGTCATAAAAACTACTTGCTAATGACTGAGAAACAGAATAGTGAATCAATGGAATAGACTGGGTACATGAGACTCAGCAGTCAATGACTATCATAATCTACTGTTTGATAAAGCCAAAGACGCCAGTTTTTAGGTTAAGAACTAACTATTTAACAAAAACTCTCTACATTCAGAGAAAGAACTGAAAAGAAAACAGTTTGAATTCAGACTGAAGCAAACTATCTCTTCTCTTTCTTTTTCTTGTCTGTTTTTTATTCCCTCTTTCCCATTGCTCTTACATCAGTTACAATCCTTTTTTTACAACCTGACTAATGTCTAATGTGAAAGTGTTTGTAGATCCTGTATTTTATTACATACTGCCATGTGGTGGGGGGGAGGAGAGCGAGGGGAAGAAAATTTGAAACTCAAGGGATTGCGAAACTGAATCTTGTAAACTAAAAGTAAATAAATATATTAATAAAGCAAAAAAAAAGAACTTTGGAATTGATTGTGACATGGGAGTCACTGGCATAGGACTGCTCAACACGGCATGCCCATATTAGAGAAGGTACTATGTTCTATTAGCAACACAGAATTGAAACAGCTCATAAGAAATACAGGACTTACAAATGTAGAGTATCCACCCCAAATGTTTACAAGAACTATTGGTGTACATCCTGTGGTACAGCATTTCAAGCTCGTATTGGTCTGATCAGTCACAGTCAGACCCACTGAAAGTTGACTTTAGAATAATGATGTCATTGTGGTTCTCTTCTAGAATGAAGGCAAACACCTCCACCGTTATATCCAGTACCTTGTATTTTTGTGAACCTTTTCTATTTCTTAATGAAGTGATGTCTGATTGTTTCAAAAAATCTATCACTTTTGGCCAAATTCTATGGTACTCTAAACATATCAATTGATCCTCACTTTTCTTTTGACTGATAAAGTGTTACTCTTTCTATAGAGAAGTTAGAATGATGGGCTTTGTGATTTTTTTTAATCATATAATTAATTCTAAGAATGTTTTCTTGCATTGTACAGTTTTAAAGCTCTACATTTACACCAGTATTGAGAAGGTGTTAAAAAAAGGTGTTCTTTTTTTGCTTGTTTTCTGCTTTTTGGAGGGCAATTGGGGTTAAGTAACTTGCCTAAGGTCACCTGACTAGGTTTTTGATTGTGTGTGTGTTAAGTGTCTGAGGTCGGATCCTAACTCAGGTCCTTCTGACTCCAGGGCCGATGCTCTACTCACTATGTCACCTAGCCGCCCCCTGGTGTTAAATTCTTTAAACAACCCCACAATACAGTTGTGAATTTAGGATTGAAGCATTCAGTTCCTCAACATTCAATCACAACATTTTTCTTTTTTGGTAAATTTTTTATGCCTGATGAGAAAAAGATATTTTCAGTATTTCCTTCATTTATTGTTTACTGTCCCAACCATTCCATGGCATATGTTAAAAATTTCATACTTTTTAAGCTCAAATGGGTGACTCAAACTTTGTAATATTACATTAGGTAACAAACCATGGAACAACATTGGTTGTATTTCTCATGGAACAATACTGCTTGATGGCATCCCATGTTTAGCAAATAATTATTAAAATATTTAGGCTGATTAATTCTTTCATTAAAAAATCATAATTAGTTCCATATTAGAAATATGGATAAGGTATTGGAGCTGAGGAAAAGTGTAATAATCTTAAACTTTTCCCTTGAAAATTGACGTTTTATGGAACTTTTTCTTCTCAACATTATGCTGGTGGAATGTTTTAAACAAGGAAGTCTTCTATGCGGACATTAAATTTTTTTTATATATATTTGAAACATTTAATCTTAAGACCTTGAATTTCAGATTCATTTCCTTCCTCCCTTGTCACCCATTCCCTCTGGAGAGATAAGTAATTCAGTATATATTGTACAAGTCTGCTTATAATTCCCTCCCACTCATCCCACCCCCCACTTGGTCCATTCCCTACTTGATCCTGTCCCTCTTCTATAGTGGGTACTTCCAACCTCCCCTCCCCCCAGGGATGCCATCCCATCCTTCATCCCTCCTCTCATCCCCCTTTCCCCTATTCTGCTGTGGGTTGAGATATCACATTTAGTATGTATGTCATTCTCTCCCTGAACCAAAGTCAATGAGAATGTGGTTTTGCCTTTTTTTGCCTTCCTATTCTCCTCCTCCCTAGCAACCACTTCCCCTTGCTTCTTCTACATGAGATAGTTTGCCCTACCCTGTCTTTCCCCATCTCCTCTTGCCACTTTCCTCTCTCACCTCATAATTTCATCCCTTGAGAATCCTCTGTAGCAGCAAGCACCCCAATATCCCCAGGGTGACTGCCAGCACAGGTTCTTAGATCTGCTTTTCAAAAAGGAAGCAACTCAAAATGGGTTAACAAGCTTACTTTAATCAAACAAACACACATTACCTAGTTCAGGGGAAAAAGGTCAGCACCCCAAACTTCAGAGTTACAGAACTTACAGATCAAACAGACAGGCTTCCAAACTGTCCTACCATTATATCAATACCAAATCACAGTTACCAGAGAGGGAAGCATCAATATCTGGGTTTTCAAAGCCGGGGGGCTCTCAACAACGGCTTCCCAGAGTCTCATCTGGTAAAATCACACAACACTTCTCAAAGTGAGCCCCAAAGCAAAGCCTCTCCTCAGGGTTTATATAGCCTTCTCCTGGCTCAGAGAATGTAACAACCTTCTGGACCCACTGCCCAATCACAAAGTATCAAGGTGTGGGCTTTCCTGAAAAACAAGCCTCCCACCACAGGCTCCAGGTGCACTTAAGCTAGGGGCAGGAAAGATCTTAAAATTTGCATTTCCATTACATCCTACCTTCCCGACAAATTCAACCTATGCCCTCTATCCATATATAACTGTAACCATATACACATAACCATATACACACACATACACATATGTATTCATATGACCATACACCCTTCTTCCATTATTTTCATAGTGAGAAAGATATCATCACTCACAGTTCTTGTTTTTCCATATAGGAATGTAAATAGTTCAACTTTGATAAGTTCCTTTCGAATTCTTTTCCGATTACCTTCTCAGGCATCTCTTGCTTCTTGTGTCTGGATGTCAAATTTTCTATTCAATTCTGGTTTTTTCCTCAAGAATGCTTGAAAGTCCTCTATTCCACTGAATGACCATATTTTCCCCTGAAACAAAATACTCAGTTTTGCTGCGTAGGTGACCCTTGGGTTCATTCCCAGCTCTTTTTTCCTCTGGAATATCATATTCCATGCCCTTCGATCCCTCAGTGTAGAAGCTGCCAGGTCCTGGGCTATTCTGATTGTGTTTCCACAATATTGAAATTGTTTCTTCCTGGATGCTTGTAGTATTTTGTCCTGATCTGGGGATTCTGGAACCTGGCTATAATATTCCTGGGAGTTTTCTTTTTGGGATCTTTTTCAGGAGGTGATAGGTGGATTCTTTCAACCTCTATTTCACCCTCTGGATCTAAAACTTCAGGGCAATTTTCCTTGAGAATTTCTTGAAGGGTGATTTCTAGGTTCTTTCTTTGATCATGGCTTTCAGGTAGTCCAATAATTTTTAAATTGTCTGTCCTGGATCTATTTTCCAGGTCAGTGGTTTTTCCCATGAGATATATCACATTGCCTTCTAACCTTTCTTTTGTTTGCATCTGCTTAACAACATTTTGATTTCTCATAAAGTCATTAGCTTCCATTTGCTCCAGTCTAACTCTGAAGGCATGAATCTCCTCAGTGAGCTTTTGAGATTCTTTTTCCATATGGCAAATTCTACTTTTTAAGGCATTCTTCTCCTCATTGCCCTTTTGGGCCTCCTTTGCCATTTGAGTTAGTCTATTTTTTAAGGTGTTGTTTTCCTCAGTCAGGCTGTTGACACTCATTTCATACTTTTCCTGCATCCTTCTCATTTCTCTTTCCATTTTTTCCTCCACTTCTCGTATTTGATTTTTAAAGTCCTTCTTAAGGTCCTCTATGGCCTGCAACCCACTCATGTTTTCCCCTGGGGCTTTTGGAGCTGAACTTCTGACCTCACAGTCCTTTTCCCGCTCTATGCCCCCCAAATAGGAGTCTAGGGTTGCATTTTTCTGTTTCTTTTGCCTTGGCATGTTGTCAATTAATTACTTGACTTTTGGGCTTGTTACCACACTATGGCTTTTGCCACCAGATAGGGGAATTTTCGTCCCAAACGTGTGGGAGGGTAACTTCCATTTCTGGAAAGCTGTAAACCCACCCACGACTTCCACCCCAGATCACAATCCAGATCTAAGGAGGTTATAGCAAGAGCAATTGCCCCCCAAGACTGATCGCTGCCTAAGTTCACAAGCTAGAAGCTGGAGCTGCCTCTGAAAACTACAAAATGGTGTGTCTCCTCAGTGGCTTCTAGCACCCAGGGGAGGAAGCCGACGCATTCCCCAAATACTGGTCCCAAAGTCCATAGGGCACTAACCTCTCACTTTGTCCTAGGCATATCTATGTTGATAATTCTGGAGTCACCACAGCTGCTGGTGTTCTGGGGTCTCTCCAGCTGGCTGCTGGCCCTGCTACCCTGGGGCTAAAACCTTCACTCCCGGGGACCTGGGCTTGGCTTGGCTCGGCTCCGCTCCCCAAGCTCTGCAACCTTCATGCTGCCGGCTCCCAGACTGCTGCCCTGCTCCTTCCTGAAGGGCTCCTGGGCTGCCCTCAGTGGGAGGTTAGCTTCTCTGTGTCATTCTGTGGGTGCTGGGGCTCCAGAAGTTGTTCAGAGATCCTTTTTACATAGTTTGGAGGGATTCTGGGGGCAGTGTGGCTTGGATGAGCTGTTTCTACTCCGCTATCTTTGCTCTGCCCCCTGGACATTAAATATTTTAACATTTTCAATATATTTCACCCTACTTCCTATATTTTCAACATACTAACAAGTCCTAATGTATATAGGAGTTAAAGCCTTTGCTGTTATCAACAAAGTAATATAAATATAATTTTTAGTTTAGGCATCTCATTTAATAATTATTGACTTGAAAATAAGTTGAATTTTAACCTTTTGGGTCTTTCTCAGAGATGTCTAGAAAGTAAGTTTAAGGTGTGGAATTTAATCTCCAGTCTTCTTGAATATGAGGCTAGATAGTTGTCTTTTAGCTAAATTTGCCTGCTTTTCACATGTGTGTTATTCTGTATATGTATGAGTTTAGGCTATATTTATGTAAAAATATATACATGTGTACACATACATATATATGTGGATATTTTTGCGTCTGTATGAAGAAAACTATTTTTAAAAGCAATGCGAGAGATTCAAGAGGTTAAAATCATTCTTCTATTGTTCCCAATCTCAATTCCACCCTAATGTTTTTAGAAAGAAATAGTCTGTTTTGAAATAAATGGTATAATGTAGTCAGATAAATGGCATAGTGAATAAACCCTTGAACTGGAGTCAGGAAGACCTGATTTCAAATCTTCCCTCAGAAAATTACTTGCTTTGTTACCCTGAGCAAGTCAATTAATTACACTCTTTCAACATCTGTTTTCTCATCTGAAAATTGTGAATAACAATAGCACCTATCTCAAAGATTTGTTTTGAGAATGAAATGAAACAATAAGTGTAAAATATTTACCATAGTGCCTGGCAAATAGTAGGTGCTATATAAATGTTAAGCATTATTATTAGTAGTAATTTTCTGTTAGTTTGTATGAGACCAAGACATTATGGTAAGCCAAAAACAGGAAAGTAAAAACATTTTGTTGTTAGGTGAGAACATAATATAGTAGATGTGAACTCACAAATAGAAAAAAAATTACAGGAAAAGAAAAAATGAAACCCACAAAAATAACCCTTTGCAATGTAGGATCAGTAGGTAAGAGTGTGGTAAGAAATAATCACACTTTGGTGATGCATTCATTAGATTATGGACTACATGTTTGCATGGTGGAGAAATGGAAGAAATTATTTTTAAATGAATAAATAATTTTAGCAATTTTTTTACTCCATTTATTAAGCTATAAGGTCAAGAACCCTTAACACATATGGTGAAACACTATTAAATATGCTCTCAAATTCTTTTAGGGAAATAATATGGAATAGGAAGAGAAAAGCAAAAATCACCTGTCGAGTAGCCACTAGAAGACTGACTGATTAATATTTTGAATATTTTTATGAAGTAGTGGTAAATAATTTTTAAAGCCTTGTAAATACTACCAAAACTTTATAGCCTTTAAAACTTGCAGCAATGTGCAAGTTGCCCCACCCTAGTTAAGGTTCTGCTCATTTATTAAAGCCCACATCATGTTTATGTGTGATAATTAATTGTAAAATAATCTTTTAGCTTCATCACAAGTTTGCTCGATTTTAAATGTGAAGAAAGAATCCTGCTATGGGTTCTTTGGGGGTTGTGTTCTCTTACAGCTAAAGTGTACCATATACTTAAAATATTGATATTACTTTCTGACCCCTAGTCACTCCTTTAATCTGGAGAAATGCACTGAGTTAAAGTCCATTTGTGTTTTCTCTAAAACTTATTGATCTTTTCTTTAGCCCCATTAGAGTTAATTGGGCATAGAATGAGGAAGCATCCTTATAAAATAAAGATTTTGATTACCCCCTAAAAATTCGTGTACCACGTTGTGATGAATTAGAAGCTTCCTTCTAAGATGATAAATAAGATTAGTGGAAAAATTAATTCTGTGGTAAAGATCTATCTATCTATCTATCTATCTATCTATCTATATCTATAACTATATAGATATAGATAGATAGATAGATAGATACTATATACTATATCTATAACTATATAGATATAGATAGATAGATAGATAGATACCTACCTACCTACCTATTCATCTATCTTCTCCTTCAGTTTAAATAAATAGATGCTTGCTCAATTATTTTACTGTTTACATTAATTCATGTATCATAAACCAAACAGTTTAAGTTTTAAAGCATTGAAAACATGTGTATTTATGTTCTAGTTTCCTGTCAGCCTATTAAAAAAAAGTTGGAAATTTTCTCAGAAGTGGTTATCAGTACTAAATCAAATCCTTAGCTAAATAGCATCTTCTTAAAACTAGATAAAGGACTGAAAAAATATAGTCATGTCTAAAATAGCAATTATTCATTAAAAACTTCCTGCTACTTGCTGCAGTGAATAACATGGTCTGGGAAAAAGCAGCTACTCAGATAAGTAAGTGATTTGAAATCTTCTATGGGTCTCCAGTCTGAAGACTAGACACCATGGATGTTGGGGGAAATAGAGATATACACAGACATACATATTTATAGGCACATATATAATATATACATCTGCATATTATGTGTATGTATGTATATGCACATATATCCATAGATAAATATAGATACAGATATGCAGTCATTTAACATCCTAGTAATCTAGGCTATACTCTAAAGCCACTGAACCCACAAAGTGACAGAGAGAAAAAAAAATCTCCCCCTGAAGGCAGTCTGGCAGGCCAACAGAAAGGATCTATCATGCTGAGATGGGAGCCATCCTGTATGAGCTGCCCTGTCCCAGGTCCTGGGTGGCCAAGACTGGAAGCACAGACCATCCAGAACAGACTTAAGGAGAGTGAATTATCAACAGCTGTGGTGGTTTCCAGACATCTCAAACCATAAATACCAAAGAGAAAGTAAAAGGTCAGTGGGGAACTCTGTTGGAACTGGGTCACAGAAGAGGGTGGTCTGGCCCCTGGCCACGCAACAAGAGATAGCAGAGGGTTGTCTGCTTCTGGAGCTCTTGGCCTACAGATCATAGAGGGACAAAGTGACCATTCAGAGGGTAATCCCTCTTGCTTTGACCTGCTTGGATCTGGGTCTCACAGTCTTGGGTGTGGGTCCTGGGATTAGAAATGCCAATGTAGGGGCGGCTAGGTGGCGCAGTGAATAGAGCACCGGCCCTGGAATCAGAAGGACCTGAGTTTGGAGCCGGCCTCCGACACTTAATCCATATAAACAAACAAACAAAAAAAACCTAGCCCTGTAACCTTGGGCAAGTTACTTAACCCCAATTGCCCTAAAGGGGAGGCTAGGTGGCGCAGTGAGTAAGAGCCCCGGCCTCGGAGTTTGGATGACCCGAGATCAGATCCGGCCTCAGAAAATGAGCACCCACGCATAAATAATGACTAGCCTTGTAACCTTGAGCAAGTTACTTAACCCCAATTGCTTTAAAAAAAAATGCCAATGTACCAAAGCTTGTGCTGGCTGTAGAGAGGGCACACTCCTCAGACATCTGACAACATTTGGGAAAACCCCAGCAATTTGGGACATCGCTCTCCCCTCTCTGGAAGCAGAGTTCTACCACAGTGAAGAGCTCAAAAGTCAGGTAATTGGCTGGAAGATGAAGGAAGAGGAGAGGAACAATAGAATCCTTTTTTGGGGGACAATAAGGATCAAAAATGGTAGCAGAAGAAGTCAACAAAGGCAAAACTCCTGCATCAAAATCTTCAAAAAAATATGAACTGGTTCCAGACCGTGGGGGAGTTCAAGAAGGATTTTGAAAATCAAGAATGAGAAGAGGAGGAAAAATTGGGAAGAGAAATGAGAAGGATGCCAGAAAATATTGAAAAACAAGTCAACAGCCTGTTAAAAGAGACGCAAAAATAGTGACGAAAATAATACCTTGAAAATAGACTAACTCAAATAGCAAAAGAGGCCCAAGAAGCCAATGAGGAGAAGAATGCCTAAAAAATGAATTTGCCAGAAGTAAAAGGAATTTCAAAAACTCATGGAAGTGAATAACTCTTTTTAAAGTTAGAATGGAGGAATTGGAAGATAACGACTCTGAGAAATCAAGATACTATAAAACAGATCCAAACAAATGAAAAAATAGAAAACAATGTGAAATATCTCATTGTAAAAACCATTGACCTGGAAACTAGATCCAGGAGAGATAATTTAAAAATTATTGGACTTCCTGAAAGCCATGATAAAAAAAAGGCCTCGAAATCATCCTTCAAGAAATTCTCAAGGAAAATTGCCCTGATATTATAGAACCAGAGGGCAAAATAGAAATGGAAAGTATTCACTGAACACCTTTTGAAAAATATCCCAAAAAGGAAACTCCTAGGAATATTGTAGCCAAATTCCCCAAGGAGAAAATAATGCAATCAGTAAGGAAGAAGTAATTTGAGTATTGTGGAAACACATTCAGGATGATACACAACCTAGCAACTTCTTCATTAAGGTTTTGAAGGTCTTGGAAAATGATATTCTGGAGGACAAAGGAGCTAGGATTAAAACCAAGAATCATCAACCCAGCAAAAATGAACATAATGCTTTAGGAGAAAATATAGTTATTCAACGAAATAAAGGACTTTCAAGTATTCTTGATGAAAAAAATACCAGAGCTGAACATTAAATTTGATTTTCAAATATAAGAAGCAAGAGAAACATGAGAAGGTAAACAGGAGAAAGAAATCATAAGGAACTCATTAAAGTTGAATTTTTTTATATTCCTACATAAAAAAACCATAATTGTTACTACTGAGACTTTTCTCAGTATGAGGATAGTTGACAGGAATATATGTGTGTGTGTGCATGTGTGTATACATATAGGTAGGTATAGGAGGATGTATGTGTATTTAAATATATATATATATGAGTGTGTATATATTTGTGTAAATGTATACATAGACAGAGGCTAGAGGATGAGTTGAATATGAAGGTATGAAGGGATGATATCTAAAAAATAAAATTAAGGGGTGAGAGAGGAATATAATGAGAGAAGGAGAGAGAGATAGAATAAGATAAATTATCTCATTTTAAAGAGGCAAGAAAAAACTATTAAAATGGAGGGGAAGAACAGGGTGGTGAAAGGGAATGAATCATCCTTACTCTCATTGAATTTGGCTTAAGGAGGGAATAACATACATACTCAATTGGGAATCTTACCCTACAGGAAAGTAGGGGGAAGGGAATAAGAGTGGTTAGATAGAAGGGAGGACAGGTTTGGGGAGAGGGTGGTTAGATTTACACATTTTTGAAAAGGGATAGGGTCAAAGAGGAAAACAGAATAAGTGGGGGCAGGATAGGATGAAGGGAAATACATTTAGTCATTCACAATATAGCTATTCTTGTAACCTTTTGTGTAACTACACATGTACAACCTATATTGAATTGCTTATCTTCCCAATGGGGTTAGGTGAGGAGGGAAGAAGGGAAAGAATCTGGAAATCAAAGTTTTAAAAAGAAATGTCAAAAATTATTTTTTCATGCAATTGGTAAATAAGATATACAGGCACTGGGGTATAGAAATCCATCTTGCCCTGCTACAAAGTTGGGGGTATTATGGGAGAGGATATAAGACAGAGCAGTTTGGGGAAAGGTGTATTTAGTAAGCTCTCTATCTTTGGGTGGGGGGTAAGGGGAAAGACAGGAAGAAAATTCTTAATTCAAAATCTTGTGAAAATGAATGTTGAAAACTAAAAATAAATAAACAAACATGTATTAGAAAAAAAAAACTTAAGCTGTTGTACCTACTAAGAACTTTTCCATTTGAATAGGTAAAGGTAAAGGAGGTAAAGAAGGAAAAGGAGGTAAAGAAGGAAAAGCATTGATCCCTAATCATAAAATGTCACAAATCTTAAAGAAAATAAAAGAAATATTTCAGAAGATCAGTTGTCTTTTCTTTTGAGAAACTCTAAAAATTCACAATTTCCTTAATCTCTCTCTCTGTCTCTGTCTCTCTGTCTGCCTCTCTCTGTCTCTCTTTTTCTCTGTCTGTCTCTCTTTCCCTTTCTCTACTCTCTCCCTTTCCAAAATGTTTCTTACATGGAATTGCTTATAGCACCAAGATCTCTGAATCTACAATGATAAGCCAAAAAGCCTGTGTCTGCTATGTCTTGACTGTTCAGTCCACTAAAGAAATACCACACTGACTTTTACCTTCTTACCTTCCAAATCCCCACCATCTACATATATGCCGTCAAAATCTTCCTTAAAAGCTTTTTCTCCCTCTGTGAATCTTTTGTGTGGGAGAATTAAGTTTTATTAGTTATGTAGTTAAAAAGAGTCCTTGAATGAGACAGAATGTTGGGAGATGGAGAAAATATCACGGTCTAAGATCAGGCTGTAGATGGTGCCTAAACTCAGCAAGCAGATAACAAAAGATTGTTATGATGTAGATGTTTCCACATTTTAAGAACTTCAGTTTCATTACAACACTGTTAATTTTTCTGTCATTTTTAGATTTAATGTAATATATGTAGATATCTATCTATCTATATGTTGATGTGTACATATATGGACACACACATGTTTGTGTATGTGTGTTTGTGTGTGTGTGTGTGTGTGTAATTGCTGTGCCAGCTGTGTGGAAGATATATTGGAGGGGGGGAAAGACTCAAGGCAGTGAAATTATGAGGTCCTGAGCTATGGTATAGGCTGTGTGAATAAAGGAAATGGGAATATATGCTACACATATGTCCATACCCAACACACAATATGCCAATGCTTATATATATATGCAGGCAATATGCACATTGTATGTCTACATATACATGCACATATATTTGTTATTAGACTATACATTTGTTATATGTTTTATTATTGATACTGTCTCTAAAACATGTCTTGAATTTATTATATTTCCTTCTATTAACACAACTAACATCCTACTTCAGGCCTTTTTATCCTTATTTAAATAGCCTCCTGTTTATTTTCACTGCTCTGAGTCTCTTCCCTACTGCAATATATCTGCCACACAGCTATGACAGTGTTCTTCCTGAATTGTAGATCTGACCACTCTCCTTAATACATTTTTTTTTTTTAAGCAATTGGGGTTAAGTAACTTGCTCAAGGTTACACGGCTAGTCATTATTTATGCGTGGGTGCTCATTTTCTGAGGCTGGATCTGATCTCGGTCATCCCAACTCCGAGGCCGGTGCTCTTACTCACTGCGCCACCTAGCCGCCCCAGGGCAATTGGGGTTAAGTAACTTGCCCAAGGTTACACGGCTAGGTTTTTGTTTGTATGGATTAAGTGTCTGAGGCTGGCTCCGAACTCAGGTCCTTCTGACTCCAGGGCCGGCGCTCTATTCACTGCGCCACCTAGCCGCCCCTCCTTAATACATTTTTAAAAAAATAATCATTTAGTTCAAGTTTATGGAATAAAATAAGGATGTCCATGACATAGTATAAACTTTTAATTTGTTAGTATTTCTGGAATTCATTATGAACTTCTCTGCAATTTAGAGCTTTTTCCAACCTTGTCCCTTTCTTCTTTCCCAGTCTTCTCACACATTACTCTCTCCTTATAGTCTACACTTTAAGTGTACTGCCCCTTTACTCTTTCTCATGCATAAGAACCCATCTGTATTTTTGCAAAGACTTTTCCCCATGTTTAGAATGCTTCCTTTCCTCTTCTCTTTATCTTGGAATTATCAGTTTCCTTTAAAAAAAATAAGCTTGTGCCATTTTTAGATGAAACTTTTTCTGAACAATGCAGAAAAAAATAATTTTTTCCCCAAAACTCCGCCATTAGAATGTAAGCTACTTGATATAATTTAATCTGTATCTCTCTGTCCCCACAGATTCCTCATTCCCTGTCCATGGCTCAAAGTATTATTTCCCTCCTTAAGGTTTCCTAAAATCATTTTGTCTTAATCTATCATTGGCAATCATCACCACATTTTTATGTGTTGTTACAACCAACAATATATACTCACACATAGAAGTTGAACATTGAATTTTAGGATCTGGACTGTAGAGCTGGGAAAGATGAAAGTTATCATTTTGTCAACATTAATTTTGGAGATGAGGAAAGAGATCCATACAGACTAAATGGCAAATGTTACAGTGGAATTGTTGCTGATCATAGGTTTGAATTCATATACTGATTCCAAGCTCAGCACTCTTTCCATTATACCATGCTACCTATCATGTAATACTCCCAATACTTAGAACTATATCTTTTCCCCTAGCAGCTGTTTAGCAAATAATTCCTTAACTGAATTATATCTCATATTAGAAATCTCAAATATGTAATTCCTTATTTTTAACCACTCACACTAATTACAAAAAACCATTCCTAATCTGAAAGAAAAAAAATTATGTTTGATTTCTTGCTGAATGTGAGGTTTTGTTATTTCTATTTCATTTTACAAAAACTGGATGAAAATCAAAAGAAATATTTTTCAAAATTTTGCTTGTTTCCCATGTATTATTCTGAACATTGCTTCTATTTTTATTCTCAATAAATTAAAATGTGTAAAAAGCTAAGTACATTATACATATTGTTGTTATTTACCTAGCTGCAGTTATTATTTCTGCTTTCTCCACTATGAATCAATGCAGAGAATTCACATTGCAGTTTTTAGTCTTTATCATATTTGTTATTTCTTATAGCACAATCATTATTAATAAAATTTGCAAATCCACATTCTTTTAATCATATATATTTGTTTTTAGTTTTCTATTATTTTAGTGTTGTTCTGTGCCTAGCAGCCATTACCAAAGTGCCCATCACACAATACATGTTTAGAAAATGTTTATTATCATTGCTTCCTTTTTTAAAAATGCTAAATGCTATTTTTTGAACATGTGCCTTGCATTGCTTCACATAAAATACCTAGAGTATATTATTGCAGTACGATAACTCAATATAGAGAAAATAAGTAATATTGTAGTTTATAATATGACAATTATTTTTTAAAAATTAATATAATTCATAGCTCTATTAACAAAATAATAGTGGGACTGTTTCTCAACAACAACACCAATATTAGATTCATTGTTGTATATGCATTTCCTGAATTTAATTGGACAAAGTATTTCAAAATTTATTTAATGTTTATTTCCTTAATTCTTACAAAGTTTGAACTTTTCTTTTTTTCAGATTATTGTTGATTGTTTGCATTGTTGCAAGGATTCCTTGTTAACATTCTTTAACCATTTCTCTATTGGAGAATTGATCTGATTTTTGTAAATATGTCAACTTCTTTTAGATTTTGGATGTCAAATACCTATCAGAAATGTGTGTGTGTGTGTGTGTGTGTGTGTGTGTGTGTGTGCGCGTGCGTGCTCGAGCGCTCCAGAGAGAGAGAGCGCGTGTATCCGAGTTATTTCTACCATTTCTTTCTTTTATTCTTATTCTGGAAGCATTATTTTGAATTGAGATGAGCAGGCATTAATATAACCACACTTTCTTTTCCTTGTGAAACAAATACATTTTGTGCTACTCTCCACAACTATGATACATAAATAATAGCAATTCATCTATTTTATGCCCTTTAAATGTTTAGGTCATTGATCCATTTTGAATTTATTGTACTATATGATATAGATGCGAATTTAATCAGTCCCTCTTGTTTGTCCTTGAATTATTCATGTTTTCTAAGATTTTATTGAATATTGATTCTCTTTCTGGGTTTTTTGCAATAGTGAATTTATTAAATACTAGCTTATAATTTTGTTGCTTTTCAGGTGTTTTTCAGTTGTGTCCAACTTTTTATGACCCCTTGTGGAATGTCAGAGGCCAGATTAGAACTCAGGAAGAAAGTTTAAAATAGTTCTGATTATTTTGTTCTGAGAGTACCTGATGAGTACTACCTCTGTGATCTTGGGCAAAAAATTTTAGTTATGCTGTTTTGAGTTTCCTTATCTCTAAAATAAGGATTTTATACTAAATGCTTCCTTCAGTCTATGATGATATGATAAGTGTTCCTGGGTATGGTGCTGGGACATCTGGCCTCAAGGCCCAATACTCAATATTTGGGATCTTATGCATTTGTTGTTTTCTAATTTGCAGATTTGGGGTCATCATTCTGGCTAGGGATGTACTTCCTCTTAATGGTCTATTATTCAAATTAGGTAAAGCCATGAACAAATTATCCTTCCAATGTTGATATGAATTTTTAGAACTTAACTTTCTTAACTGTTCTTTCAGGAATCAATTCATTCTTTCAATTAACCATGATGCTTCTGGATAATATGGAATATGATATATCATTTCTATATTGTTTAGCATACAATACTTCTGCATTTTATTATCTTTGAAATATGACCCATTGTCACTTTGAATCTGCATTGGGGTTCCATAATATAGACTTATGAAATCTAGTGTTTTACAAGTGTTTTTCTGAGTTGCATTCTTATAAGGACAAGCCGCTAGTATACTTGAACAGGTGTCAATACAAGTACATATAAATCTGCATCCTTTATCTTGTGGTAGTGGACCAACATCATCTATTTGGCAGATTTGGGCTGGGACTTTTCCTCTTGCTATCTCTCCAGTTACTACCTGAGAAACAGTTCGCTCCTTTTTCAATTGACATATATGACATTCTGCTGTTATCTGTTTTAACAGTGAATGAGAGATACAAATACCTCAATCTTGCACCCATCGGTTTGTGGCCTGGACCTCCAAATGCCCAGCAGTTTGGTGGACCCATTTCGCTAATACCTGATCATCAGTTGTTGTCAAAGTGGGGACAATATGTTCAGTAGCAATCTTTGCCAGTCGATCAGCATGAGGATTGTACTCACGTTCTAAAGTGGTGATGGCTACATGAGCATCTACATGAAAAACTGACAAGTTAGTGACCAAAGATATGTTCCATATAGCTTCCCATAATTCTTTGTCCCAAACTAGTTTGCCTTGAATCTCCCAATTTTGATTTTTCCACATGGGCATCCATGTAACTAACCCATTAGCTACTGCCCATGAATCAGTGAATATATGACACTGTCCTCCTTGTTCTCTTTTGATGGCTTGATGTACTGCCATAAGTTCAGCATACTGACTACTTCCATCAATCCCAGTACATTCAAATTTCCTTCTAGTACATGGATTATAGGCCACTGCTTTCCTATATCTTTTTTGGCCAAAATATTCCGATGTCCCATTAGTAAACCATGAATGTCTCTTTCGCTCTTCAGTTATTCCTCATATCCCTCATTCCATTTTACAGAGGATTGTACCAACTGTTGCTTTGTCTCAGGGGGTGTATCATTCCTCTCAATTTCTACATTTCCTACAGATTCATGTAGAGCAGAGACTCCACTTTTGCCTGTTTTTGCTCTATTTTGAATATACCATTTCCATTTGATTATACTAGCCTCTTGGGCATGTCGAATTCTCTGAGAAGCTGGGGTACTCATTACATAGGTCATAATTGGGATTACAGGTCTTAATATCACTTCATGGCCCAGAGTCAATTTTTCAGTCTCCACCAAAGCCCAATATGCAGCTAACAACTGCTTTTCAAAAGGTGGGGGGCAGAGCCAAGACGGCTGAGTAGAAACAGCTCATCCAAGCCACTCTGCCCCCAGATTTCCCCCAAACTATGTAAAACGGGACTCTGAACAACTTCTGGAGCCCCAGCACCCACAGAACAACACAGAGAATCTAACCTCCCACTGAGGACAGCCCAGCAGCCCTGCAGGAAGGACCAGCGATGCAGTCTGGGAGCCAGCAGTACACAAAGTACGGGGAGCCGAGCTGAGGTGAGCCTAGGTCACTTTGAGCCGAGGTTTTAGCCCCAGGCGGCAGGGCCAGCAGCCTGCTGTAGAGACCCTAGAACACCAACAGCTATGGCGACTCCAGAATTATCAACCTAGACATGCCTAGGACAAAGTGAGAGGTTAGTGCCATATGGACTTTGGGAACAGTTCTTGGGGAATGTGTCAGCTTCCTCCCCTGGGGGCTAGAAGCCACTGAGGAGACATGCCATTTTGCAGTTTTTGGAGGCAGCTCCAGGTCCTGGCCTGCGAACTGTAGGGAGATCCAGCAATCAGTCTTGGGGTGTGATCACTCTTGCTTTAACCTCCCTGGATCTGGATTGTGATCTGGGGTGGAAGTCGTGGGTGGGTTTACAGCTTGCCAGAAGCTGAAGTTGCCCTCCCACACGTTCAGGACGAAGCTCCCCTGGCTAGTGGCAGAGATCTACTGTGGAAACAAGCCCAAAAGTCAAGTAATTAAGTGGCAACATGCCAAGGCAAAGGAGACAGAAAAATGCAACCCTAGACTCCTATTTGGGGGCATAGGGTGGGAAATGGACTGTGAGGTCAGAAGTCCTGCTCCAAAAGCCCCAGGGGAAAACATGAACGGGTTGCAGGCCATAGAGTACCTTAAGAAGGACTTTAAAAATCAAATAAGAGAAGTGGAGGAAGAATTGGAAAGAGAAATGAGAAGGATGCAGGAAAAGTATGAAATGAGTGTCAACAGACTGACTGAGGAAAACAACACCTTAAAAAATAGACTAACTCAAATGGCAAAGGAGGCCCAAAAGGGAAATGAGGAGAAGAATGCCTTAAAAAGTCGAATTTGCCAGATGGAAAAAGAATCTCAAAAGCTCACTGAGGAGATTCATTCCTTCAGAGTTAGACTGGAGCAAATGGAAGCTAATGACTTTATGAGAAATCAAGATGCTGTTAAGCAGATCCAAACAAATGAATGAGTAGAAGGCAATTTTAAATATCTCATGGGAAAAACTACTGACTGGGAAAATAGATCCAGGAGAGAAAACTTAAAAATTATTGGACTACCTGAAAGCCATGATCAAAGAAAGAACCTAGAAAGCACCCTTCAAGAAATTCTCAAGGAAAATTGCCCTGATGTTTTACATCCAGAGGGCAAAATAGAGGTTGAAAGAATCCACCTATCACCTCCTGAAAAAGATGCCAAAAAGAAAACTCCCAGGAATTTTATAGCCAGGTTCCAGAATCCCCACATCAAAGAGAAACTACTACAAGCAGCCAGTAAAATACAATTTCAATATTTTGGAAACACAATCAGAATAGCCCAGGACCTGGCAGCTTCTACACTGAGGGATCAAAGGGCATGGAATATGATATTCCAGAGGGCAAAAGAACTGGGAATAAACCCAAGGGTCACCTACCCAGCAAAACTGAGTATTTTGTTTCAGGGGAAAATATGGTCATTCAGTGGAATAGAGGACTTTCAAGCATTCTTGAGGAAAAAACCAGAATTGAATAGAAAATTTGACATCTAGACACAAGAAGGAAGAGATGCCTGAGAAGGTAATCAGGGAAAAGAAATCAAAAGGTACTTATCAAAGTTGAACTATTTACATTCCTATATGGAAAAGCAATAACTGTGACTGATGATATCTTTCTCACTATGAAAATAATGGAAGAAGGGGGTGTGGTCATATGAATACATATGTGAATGTGTGTGTATATGGTTACAGTTATATATGGATAGAGGGCATAGGTTGAATCTGTTGGGAAGGGAGAATACTTAAGGGATGAAATTATGAGGTGAGAGAGGAAAGTGGCAAGAGGAGATGGGGAGAGACAGGGTAGGGTAAACTATCTCATGTAGAAGAAGCAAGGGGAAGTGGTTGCAAGGGAGGGGGAGAATAGGAAGGCAAAAAAGGCAAAACCACATTCTCATTGAATTTGGTTCAGGGAGAGAATGACATACATACTAAATGGGATATCTCAACCCACAGCAGAATAGGGGGAAGGGGGATGAGAGGAGGGATGATGGATGGGAGGGCATCCTTGGGGGGAGGGGAGGTTGGAAGTACCCACTATAGAAGAGGGACAGGATCATGTAGGGTATGGACTAGGTGGGGGGTGGGATGAGTGGGAGGGAATTATAAGCAGCCTTGTACAATATATCTACTATGGTAATGTTTTGCATAGCTAGACCTGTACAGAATATACTGAATTATTTATCTTCCCAGAGGTCCTGGGTGACAAGGGAGGAAGGAAATGGATCTGAAATTCGAGGTCTTAAGATTAAATGTTTCAAATATATATAAATACTATTATTAAGACTCTTTTGCTTGTAATTGGGAGATAAGATGTGCAGATATTGGGACACAAAGATTCACCTTGCTCTAATGGAAAAGTTGAAGGGGGTATGGGAGAAGATATGGGAGAGAGCAGATTGGAGGAAGCAATATCTTCCGGCACTGCTATTCTGGGAGGGTGGGTAGGGGAACAACAGGGGGGGAAATGATTGTAACTCAAAATCTGGCAGAAATGAATGATGTAAAACAGAAGTTAATAAAGCATTTGTTTAAAAAAAAAAGAAAAAAGTTGTATACTGGACTCTAGATGAAGGGAGTTTCCTACACCAAATCCCAAGGGTACATTTCAACTTTGTTGTTTTTGCCATAAGCTCCAGTTTGCATAATCATCTTGTACAGTCATTTGTTATTCCACTGGACAATTTTGAATGTGCCACAAATCTAGGGCCAATTGTATGTCAGCCTTGGCTTCTTCAAAAGCTTTATTCTGCTCAAGTCCCCATTCGACTTCATGCAAAGGTTTCAAAATCTGTTCCAAATGTGGCATGTAGTGCATCCAGTACCCAAACCTTCCTATGAACTTTTGGGCCTCCTTCTTATTGGTAGGAGTAGAAAAGTCCTGAATCTTTTGTCGGGCTTTTGGAAGAATCTCTCCTCTTCCCTTGTTCCATTGTATACCCCCAAATTTTACATTTTGAGCTGGTCCTTGAACCTTTGCAGGGTTAATTTCCCACCATTTACTTTTCATATGCTCAGTTAGAACGGTCAAACTCCTTTCCACTTCTTTTGCAACTTTTCCTGTATCATGATATCATCAATGTAGTAGGTAAGCTGTACACCAGGTATCTTTAATCCATCTAACTGTTCAGCCACAATCCTGTGACAAATAGAGGGGCTATGTAGGTAACCTTGTAACAAGCAGGTGAAAGTATATTGTCTAGCCTGCCAAGTCAAAGCAAACTGATCCCATTGTTTAGGGTCTATTGGGATGGTGAAAAAGGCATTTGCCAAGTCAATAACTGCATACCAAGTCCCTTCATATTTCTGTATCCTTTCTATTAAGGTGATGGTATCTGGAACAGCAGCAAACAAAGGAGGAGTCATGTTATTCAATCGTCTATAATCCATGGTCATTCTCTATTTCCCATCTGATTTTCTTACTGGCCAGATAGGATTATTCCATTGTGTGGTTGTAGGGACTAACACTCCTGCTTCAACATATTTCCTTATAGTAGTGGTAATTTCATCTTGCCCACCTGGCACATGATACTGTTTTAAAGTTAGAAGACTCCTCATATAACCTTGTTCCATTCTCCACATACGCATTCTCCTGGCAGCTGTCTAGGCAACTCTACCCAGCCTGTACAAAAGCTGCATGCACATTCCTTCTGCTAGGTTTTTGCTTCCTTTTAGCTACATGAACAGTAGCTGGTTCCTGGACCACCTGAGTCCCTCCGGTTTTCTCTTCTGAATGCTGTGACAAAGAAGAGTCCTCAGGCAAACTAGCCAACTCCCTAGCCATCAGAGCTATTTCCTCCAGCACCTTATCCCCACTTTTATACATGAGGTGATAACTTGTTAGCAGGACCCAGCCTCTCCTGCACACTCCTGCCAGCTGTTTGCTTGTTTCTATGGGTATTCCTTGCAAAAATCTTTCCAAATCTCCAGGTTCTCCCTCTTTTAGTCTTGGTTCCCGGTTTTCACATGGCTCTGTACTTTTGGCCCATTCTCTGGCTAGAGAGGAATAAGGTGAATCCTCCCATCCTGGGATAGCCATGTCTCCCTCCAAAGCCCCTTGCTTCCAAATAGAGTCCCCAAACCAGAAAGTCAAAGCCATCAGAGTAGTTATGAAATTGGCACATGTAGTTAACATAGTAAACAACCACATTCTTAAGCCTTCAAAACAGGACAGGCTACCTCAGGAAACAGTCCTTCTCTCCCCACTCACACCAACTGCTCAGCTTCCAGGAAGCGTGCTCAAAACAGCCCCCCGAAGTTCTGGTCCCTGGCAGTTCCCAACAGGAGTCCTTAGCAGAAATTCTGCCTTGCTCAAAAAGGGGTTTGTACCTCCCCCTCTACCTCACCACTATTACTGCTGCTCCTGCTGCTGCTGCTGCCGCCGCTGCTGCTACCAACACTGCCGCTAGTCACCACTGGAACTCTAGCTTTTCTTCAGTTTCCTCTTGTCGCATCCCTTCCTGCTATGTCAGCAAATCTAATGGAGCATGGAAGATCTTTTACCCCATAACACTTACAGATGTAGTTCCATGCATACAGGTTTAGGAAAACACTGGGGATGGCCAGAGTTACACATCTAGCCAGAGGCAGGGGCTGGGATTCTGGTTGGATCAGCAGCACTGCTTCCTTTTAGCAACTGAAGCCTAGTGAGAATTTCTATCCCACATATTTCTTATAAAACATTCTTGTAAGTAAAGTCTTTGTGCTAAAATTCTTTCATCCCCTCTCTAGCTTATTGTACTTTTTTTTTCTACTAGTTCCTTTGAATATGCATCCAACTTGCAAGCAGCCTACTCAAGAGCTGCTACTTGGTCCTCAATTAAAGCGATCTGATCCAGGTAAAGGTGAAGCACTGCATATTTCTGGTTTAAGTCCTTTAGTTTTCTACTTGTACTTACTGCAATATGTTTCTTTTCTAGATATTTCAAGCTAGTCAGTGTGTCTATATTTTCCAGAGTTAATAATCTTCATTGGTGGCTGTCACCTCACCTCTTAGGTATGTGGCCATATTAGAGACCATGTCCTGGCACAGCCCAGTGATTTCCACTTTGGCTTGCTCCATGGCCCCCTCCACCATCTCCACCATGGCTTTGTCTAGGCTGAGGAAGGGTGGAAGGAGAAAGGATGGAGGGAAGGTTGGGGATAAGGAAGAAGGGCAAAGGGGAGGCAGACTGAGAGGAAGGGAGAAGGAGAAGGTGTCAAGGAAGGGGATGAGTCAGAGAGGGAGATCAAAGTATGTCTTTTTAAACTACATATTAAATTATTCATGGTTTAGAATAAATGTTTAATTATGTAAGAAAATACTGTAAAGCATTTAGTTTTGTTGTTATTAGCTGATTAAAACATAAATTGCCTATGGATTTTTCAGTCATTTTTATATATTCATAAAAAACATGCCTATTTTATTTATTTGCAAATATTAACTCATTTCCTTTACCTTAGTTTCATTGGCTACATATGTACTTTACAGTTTGATTTTTATTTATTTTTCTGCATCCCTTAGCATTTTTCCTTTTCTTCTTTTGGATGTTGATAATTTGATTTTCTCTACTCTTGTTTTTGATTCAATTTGCCAATGATTTATCATATAATTGGTCTTTTCAAGAATTATTTATCTCTAAATGTGGTCTTATTTCTGAAACTTTAATCACATACTCAGGTTATAAACACAATTTTCTCTTTGTTTCTGTAAAAAAAAAAACTAGGGTAACTGAAAGCTTTCTACAATGATTTTATATTTCTATTATTTATTTCTAAGCAATCACATGATTTGCTCTTTTAGAATATATTTAGCCCCTGCAACAAAGAGATGGAATGTGATCTTTTGGAAAAGGAAGCATACTGCATAGTAATGGACAGAACTCAGTATCTGTCATCAAATGGCCTTACATTAAAATCTGATTCCTGCTACAGACTACTGTGTGGACTTGGGTAGACCATTTGATATACATGATGCTTCCCTTGGGGTACATGTGCTACTGTAAGTTACTTTTCCTAGTTAGGAGATCAGTGGAAAAATCTATATGAAAGATAAAGAAAATCTAGGTGATGGTTTTAAGAATGAAGAGGAGACAACAGATATGAGATTTTTTATAAAATAGGATGTGGGGGCAGCTAGGTGGCACAATGATAAGAGAGCACCGACCCTGCAGTTAGAAGATCCTGCCTGAGTTCAAATCATCTCAGAAAGTTGTCATACTTACTAGCTGTATGTCCTTGGGCAAATATCTTCACCCCAACTGCCTTGCCTTGCCTTTCCCCACTCAAAAAAAAAAAAAATAAGAAATAGTATATGGTAACAAATTGGCTAGTATTGAGCTAGGTAGAGATGGGTTAAAACTAATACTGGGGTGCTTTATGTTTAAAAAAATATTTTAAAGCAATTGGGGTTAAGTAACTTGCTCAAGGTTACACTGCCAGTCATTATTTATGTGTGCATGCTCATTTTCTGAGGCTGGATCCGATTTCAGGTCATCCCAACTCTGAGGCTGGTGCTCTTACTCACTGTGCCTCCTAGCTGCCCCTAAAAAAAGAAATTTCTTTGCAGAATTTGAACCTGGATCTTTCCAACTCCTAAGGCAATTCTAACAGCTTCATACTACATTTAGATATTATTTTGCTTATTTTACTGATAAGGAAGGTTAAGTTGAGAGCAGTTGAGTGCTCATGGTCAAATTAGAATTATCATAAAAAAGCAAAATTCAAACTCAGGCCTCTCTAAATCCAAGCCTGATATTCAAGCCACCACACAATAATTAAATACGCATCATGTCTAAGGCCTACCACAAGGTACTTGGAAAATAATAATACAAGGATGTAAGCATAATTGATTGACAAAATATTAGCAGTGGTGGGGACTTTAAAGTGACAAACATTGATTTCTAATTACTCTAGATATGTGAACTTATATTTATTCGATACTTTCCTTAGAAATTGAAACATTTCATTGATCTCACCTCTGATACTTATTAATGGTGTGAATGTCAGTTACTCACTTACTGTCTCAGTTAGTTCTTCTGAGTAATGGGCTTAATAATTCCATCTACCTTACATAATTTTAATTCAGGTTAAATGTAATTAAGCATACACTGATTTATGAATCTTAAAGTATTAAATAAATGTTAGCTGTTATTGTTTCATTAATATAATTTTTCTCATATATTCTTTGAGAAAAAGAATATATGAGATAGAAATGATCTTGGGAAAAGAGACTTTTATGTAAAATTCACAATGGCACAAGAATATGAAATAAATTAATTTAATTGAATAAAAATTTTGTGATATAACCCTTTTTTTTCTCCACACTCACTGAAAATCTCTTTGCTACATCTGTAATAATAAAGCAGAAAAATGAAATAAAGTGTTTTCATTCTAATTCAAAATTGTTTTGATTTCCTTTTCTACTTCTCTACAAATTGCATGTTTATTTCTGTGTAGTTTGGAAAGTATATGTATTCAATACAGAAACATTTACTTTTAAAAGATTCTTAAGGATTTATGGTCAATATCATGTCTAGAAACTTTTGAACTTGGTTCTGACTTTGGTAATAATTTGACTTTAATCCAGTTTATTTCTTGATTTCCCAATAATATTTGAGATTAGTCTTTATAGAAATACTTTTAGAAGAAACAAACATCGTTAAAATATTTATATACACATCCAAGTTATTTTTAATGTTAATTTAAAAATGAATTCCAAATACTCTCCCTCCTTCCCATGCTTCCCCCAACCATTGAGAAAGCAAGCAACATATCAATTATACATGTTAAATAATGTGATACGTATTTCAATATTAACTATGTTGAAGAAAGAAAAGCAGGAACATAGAGTACTTCAGTACACTTAGAAATCAGTTCTCTCTAGATAAATTTTTTTTCATTATGTAATTGTCTTGAATCATTGTCCTGTTCAGAGTAGCTAAGTCATTCACAGTTCATCATACTTATTGTATCGCCACTACCTTCTACACTGTTCTCCTAATTCTGTTCAATTCACTCTGCATTGGTTCATATAAAACTTCCCAGATGATTTTTTTAAACTATATCGCTCACCATTTTCAATAGCACAAAAGTATTCCATCACAATTATGTAGCATAATTTGTTTATACATTCCCCAGTTGATGGATATCCCCTCAATTTCCAATTTGTTTATACAAAGGGACTTCCTATGAATAATTCCCAGGAATAGGGCCTTTCCCCCTTTTTTATGACCTCTTTGTGATATAGAACTACTAGCAGTATAGCTGGGTTAAAGGATATGAATAGTTTTAAAGTCCTTTGGACACAGTTCCAAATTATTTTCCAGAATGGTTGGATCCATTCATGACTCCACCAACAATCCATTTGTATATCTATTTCCCTACATTCCCTTCAGCATTTATCATTTTACTTTTCTGTCATGTTAGTCAATTTGATAAATTTAATGTAGTACCTCAGAGTTGATTATAATTGCATTTCTCTAATAAATAATGATGTAGAGTATTTTTACAAGACTACAGATAGCTTTGACTACTCTTTTGGAAACCACCAAATAGGCATCTTATCACTGAGCAATAACAATGTCTGACAATATGTACATGCCATTAGACTTGCTGAACATGACTGAAAGTAGTATACCTCCAGATTAAGACAATAAAAGTTATAATCTCAAAATAGAATCACTTTGGAGGGACATTCCCATAATTTGATCATTAATATGAATAAAAAAGTGTTAATAGATAAATTATGTGAACTTTTTGTGGAAATGTGCAAGTTTATTATGCCATTTTGGGGCCATGTTTATTGTTGTAGTAGTTCTTTTGTTTTGTCAGAAGTATTCACCAAGGGAGACCAGATATGAATAATTTAAGTTATGCAAGGCAATGGTATAAAATTTTAACTGTATCTCTATAGGCTACACATTATTAACCATTGTCTAATTTCTAACAAGACATAACCAGCTAACTGGAATTATGTTAGCTATCTTTCATAGACTAACATATGATGTCTTCAAAACACACAGGTATACCTAAATTGTCCAAGATAATTCACTAATTAGAGAAGTACTGCATATGTCCTGTGCCCATAATTGTATACTAATTCATAAAATTCAAAAATAATTCACAAAAATATTTTATTTTTTTTACAACAGGGGTTGTAGCCAAGATGGTAGATTAAGAGCAGGGACTTGCTTGAAATCTCCCCCAAATCCCTCCAAATACATGGAAAAAATGACTCTAAACAAATTCTAGATCAATAGAACCAATAAAACAACAATGTGAAGCAAATCTCCAGGCCAAAAAGATCAACAGGAAAGGTCTATCACATATGGCTAGGAGTGGGGCATAGTCCTGTGTGGGCCTGGCACAGATGCAGCTGGAGCAGACCTCAGGGGACAGAATCTCTGGCAGCCATGGCAGTTTCCAAAGTTCTCAACTCACAAACACCAAAGACAATGTAGAAGTTCAGTAGGAAAACTCAGTGGGACATGGGTGATAGAGGAACACAGTCTGGCCCTAACCCCAGGGAGGTAGAGGGAGCAGCAACAGTAGTTACTTCTGGAGCTTTATGCCTATAGTCAGTGGGGTGAACTGGCGTGGCTGATCAGAAGGGAATTACAAGGATAACTTTGCTGGCACTGAAGCAGGATTCTCTGATTTTGCTCTGCTTTTATCTGGGTCTGAGCTGTTTGTAGTGGTCCTGGGGTAAGAAGTAACACTGGTGTGACTGAGCTTGTAGCTGCAGGGGAGGGACAATCCTTCTCATCTTTTCAAGTTATAAAAGATTGCTTGTGGTCATTCATAGATGAGAGCACTTGCCAGGAAATAGTAAACACCTCTCCATTGGTCATAAAACCTTGCAAAAGGTGAAAAATTTTAGGTCACTAGAAGCATCCCTGAAAACACCTGCACAAAACACCAGGACAGTACACCCACACCCACAACCATACCCATGGAAAGCAGGGTACTACACTGAGAAAGAGTTAGAAAGCAAAATATTTGACTGGCAAGATAAGTAAACAGTGTAAAAAAGAACACACACACACACACACACACCACACACATACACACAAACTCAGACTATAGAATTGTACTTTGGTGACAAGGAAGATCAAAACATACAATGAGATGAAGACAACAAAGTCAAAGTGCCTACATCCAAAGCTTCCAAGAAAAATATGAATCAGTTACACACCATGGAAGAGCTCAAAAAGGATTTTGAAAAGCAAGTAAAATAAGTGGAGGAAAAATGGGAAGCAAAATGAAAATGTTGCAAGAAAATCATGAAAAACAAGTCAACAGCTTGATAAAGGAGACTCCCCAACAAACAAACAAACAAAAAAGAGTGAAGAAATAACATTTTAAAAACAGACTAAGCCAAATGGCAAAAGAGGTCCAAAAAGGTAATGAGGAGAAGGATGTCTTAAAAAGCAGAATTGGTCAAATGGAAAAAGGAGGTCTAAAAGCTCACTGAAAAAAAAAAAGTTCCTTCAAAATTAGAATGGAGCAAATGGAAGTTAATGCCTTAGTGAGAAATCAAGAAATTATAAAAGAGAACCAAACTAATGAAAAATTAGAATCTCACTGGAGAAAAAAACAAAAACAAAACACTAACCTGGAAAATAGATCCAGGAGAGATAATTTGAAAATTGTTGCACTACCTGAAACCGTGATCAAAAATAGAGTTTGGACATCATCTTTCAGGAAATTATCACAGAAAATTTCCCTGATATTCTTGAATCAGAGGATAAAATAGAAATTGAAAGAATCCACCAATCGCCTGCTGAAAGAGATCCCAAAAGGAATATTCCTAGGAATACTGTAGTCAAATTCCAGAGTCTCCAGGGTAAGCAGAAATTATCACAAGGAGAAAGAAGGAAACAATTTGAGTATTGTGGAAATACAATCAGGAAACCACAAGATCTAGCACCCTCTACATTCAGGATCGGAGGGCATGGAATATGATATTTCAGAGGTCAAGAGCTAGGATTAAAACCAAGAATCACCTGCCCAGCAAAATTGAGTATAATCCTTCAGGTGTGTGTGTGTGGGGGGGGGGGTTCATGGATATTCAGTGAAATAGAGGACTTTCAAGCATTCTTGATGTAAAGATCAGTGCTGAATAGAAAATTAGACATTCAAATACAAGGATCAAGAGAAGCATGAGAAGATAAGTGGCAAAGAAAAATCATAAGGGGATTATTAATGTTGAACTGTTAGAATTTCTACATGGAAAGATAAGATGTAAATCATTATGCATTGGTCAGTATTAGGGTAGTTGGAGAGAATAGATAGATAGATAGATAGATAGATAGATAGATAGATAGATAGGTAGATAGATGGTACAGGATGATTTGGATAGGAAAAGATGATATCTAAAAATAAAATTAAGCAGTAATAGATGAATATATTAGGAGAAGGAGAAAGGGAGAGATAGGATGGGGGTTAAAACTATCTCACATAAAATAGGCAAGAAAAAGCTGTTACGAGGGGAAGAGCAGGGTGAGAAAAGGGAATGAGTCAACTTTACTTTGTCTGGATTTGGCTTAAGGAGGGAATAACATACACAAACAATTGGATATATTACCTTCCAGGAAGGTAGGGGGGAAGGAGATAAGATAGTGGATAATAGAAGGGAGGGCACATTTGGGGAGGGAATATTCAGAAGCAAATACTTTTGAAAAGTGGCAGGATCAAAGGAGAATATAGAATAAGTGAGGGGGAAAGCTAGGATGGAGGTAAATATGGTTAATCTTTCACAATATGACTATTATGGAAGTGTTTTGCATATACACATGTATAACCTATATTGACTTGTGCTGCCTTCTCAATGAGGATGTCTGGGGAGTGAAGAAAGGAGAGAATTGGGAATTCAAAATTCTAAAAACAAATATTAAAAATGTTTTTTTCATGAAACTTCGAAATAAGACAAGCAGGCAATGGGTTATGGAAATCAATCTTGCCCCACAAGAAAGTAAGGGGTAATAGAATAAGGAGGGCTGACAGATGGGAGGGCAGACTAGGGGAAGGGGTAATCAGAATGCTTGCCATCTTGGGGTGAGGGGAGGGGCAAGATGGGGAAAATTTTGAGCTCAAAATCTTGTGGAAATGAATGGTGAAAACTAAAATTAAATTAAAACCAAAAATAAATACTCATAAAAGTTTTTCCCTACATATCACCAGACTAAAAACTTATATTCTCTAATCCATACATAATAAAAAATAAAGTAGAATATAGGAGACATTTTTTTTAAATCACAGGGCAATTAAGTTAAATTTATATAAGTCAAGTGATTCGTTCTACTGCTGGAATTGTACTGAATGTGTTGTGTATTTATACACTTCAATTTCAAAAAGGTGTTATTTCATTCACCTTTTAAAAAGTAAATAGGATATCAAATATAAAATAATAACTCCAAAATTATAACTTGCTATAAGATTATAATTCATTATTTTAAAAATTATATAATAATGTTATTATTATAATTATTATTATTATTATTAGTTCTCTTTCTGGAGATGGAAAGCATTTTTAAAAATTCCTTTCCCATTTATTTATTATTAGTTTTCATCATTCATTTCCATAGCATTTTGAGTTACAAATTTTTCTCCCCATCTTTACCCTACCCCCACCCCAAAATAGTATGCCTACTGAAAACCCCTTCCCCCCATCTGTTCTCTCTTATATCTTCCCTCATCGCCTCCCTTAACATTATATTGGGGAAAGATGGATCCCTCTACCCCAGTGCATGTATATCTTATTTCCCAGTTGCAAGTAAAAAGCAATTAAAAAATTTGTTTTTAATTCTTAGTTGCAGTGTTTTTTGCATTCTTTCCTCCTCACCCACCCCCACAAGGAAGATAATATATGTTGTACATATGAAGTTACACAAAACATTTCCATAGTAGTTATATTGTGAAACACTAACAATGCCTCCCTCCATTCTATCCCACCCCACAATCATTCTATTTTCTCCTTTGACCAGGTCCCTTTTCAAAAGCTTTTGCTTCTAACTACCCTCTGCCCCAATCTGCCTTCCTTTCTATCATGCCCTTCCCCCCTATTTTCCTGTAGGGTAAGGTATCCAAATAAGTGTGTATATTATTCCCTCCTTAAGCCAAATTCAATGAGACAAAGTTTGACCCATTCACTTTCACCTTCCTACTCTTCCCCTCCATTGTAACAGTTTTCTTTTGCTGCTTTTATATGAGATAATTTAACCTAATCTATCTCTCCCTTTCTCCTTCTCCCAATATATTCATCTCTCATTTCTTCATTCTATTTTTTTTAGATATCACCCCTTTATATTCAATAGATCCTGTGACCTCTGTCTATGTTTATATGTACATACATATGCACACACTCTCAGGTACATTTATACACACTTATACGCTCATAAACATACATACATATGTATGTATACATAAATATTCCCTTCAACTATCCTTCTATTATGAAAGGTTTTGAGTTAAAATGATCATTGTTTCCATGTAGGAAAGTAAATAGCTCAATTTTAATAAGTTACTTATGATTTATTTTTCCTGTTTACCTTCTCATGCTTTTCTTGCTTCGTGTAGCTGAAAATCATATTTTCTGTTCAGCCCTGGTATTTTCATCAAGAATGCTTGGGCCAGAGCCAAGATGGCGGAGTAGAAACAGCTCATCCAAGCCACATTGCCCCCAGATTCCCCCGAAACTATGTAAAAGGGGACTCTGAACAACTTCGGGAGCCCCAGCACCCACAGAATGACACAGAGAAGCTAACTTCCAGCTGAGGACAGCCCAGCAGCCCTGCCGGAAGGACCAGCGCAGCAGTCTGGGAGCCGGCAGCTCGAAGTGCACAGAGCGCGGAGAGCAGAGCCGAATCAAGCCTAGGTGAGCGTTAGCCAAGGTTTTAGCCCAGGGCGGCAGGGCCAGCAGCCAGCTGGAGAGACCCCAGAACACCAGGAGCTGTGGCTACTCCAGAAACATCAACATAGACATACCTAGGACAAAGTAAAAGGCTAGTGTCCTATGGACTTTGGGACCAGTATTTGGGGAATGCGTCGGCTCCCTCCCCTGGGGGCTAGAAGCCACTGAGGAGACACTCCATTTTGTAGTTTTCAGAGGCAGCTCTAGCTCCTGGACTTCGAATTGTAGGGAGATCCAGCGGATCAGTCTTGGGGTGTAATCGCTCTTGCTTTAACCTCCCTGGATCTGGATTGTGATCTAGGGTGGAAGTCGTGGGTGGGTTTACAGCTTGCCAGAAACAAAAGTTGCCCCCCACAGGTTTGGGACGAAAATTCCCCTATCTGGCGGCAGAAGCCATAGTGTGGCAACAAGCCCAAAAGTCAAGTAATTAAGTGGCAACATGCCAAGGCAAAGGAAATAGAAAAATGCAACCCTAGACTCCTATTTTGGGGGCATAGAGCGGGAAAAGGCCTGTGAGGCCAGAAGTCCTGCTCCAAAAGTCCCAGGGGAAAACATGAGCAGGTTGCAGGTCATAGAGGACTTTAAGAAGGACTTTAAAAATCAAATACGAGAAGTGGAGGAAAAATTGGAAAGAGAAATGAGAAGGATGCAGGAAAAGTATGAAATGAGTGTCAACAGCCTGACTGAGGAAAACAACACCTTAAAAAATAGACTAACTCAAATGGCAAAGGAGGCCCAAAAGGGCAATGAGGAGAAGAATGCCTTAAAAAGTCGAATTTGCCAGATGGAAAAAGAATCTCAAAAGTTCACTAAGGAGATTCATTCCTTCAGAGTTAGATTGGAGCAAATGGAAGCTAATGACTTTATGAAAAATCAAGATGCTGTTAAGCAGATCCAAATAAACGAAAGATTAGAAGGCAATGTGAAATATCTCATGGGAAAAACGACTGACCTGGAAAATAGATTCAGGAGAGACAATTGAAAAATTATTGGACTACCGAAAGCCATGATCAAAGAAAGAACCTAGAAATCACCCTTCAAAAAATTCTCAAGGAAAATTGCCCTGAAGTTTTAGATTTAGAGGGCAAAATAGAGGTTGAAAGAATCCACCCATCACCTCCTGAAAAAGATTCCAAAAAGAAAACTCCCAGGAATATTATAGCCAGGTTCCAGAATCTCCAGATCAAGGAGAAAATACTACAAGCACCCAGGAAGAAACAATTTCAATATTGTGGAAACACAATCAGAATAGCAGAGGACCTGGCAGCTTCTACACTGAGGGATCAAAGGGAATGGAATATGATATGCCAGAGGTCAAAAGAACTGGGAATGAACCCAAGGGTCACCTACCCAGCAAAACTGAGTATTTTATTTCAGGGGAAAATATGGTCATTCAGTGGAATAGAGGACTTTCAAGCATTCTTGAGGAAAAAACCAGAATTGAATAGAAAATTTGACATCCAGCCACAAGAAGGAAGAGATGCCTAAGAAGGTAGTCAGGGAAAAGAAATCAAAAGGAACTTATCAAAGTTGAACTATTTACATCCCTATATGGAAAAGCAATAGCTGTGACTGATGATATCTTTCTCACTATGAAAATAATGGATGAAGGGTGTGTGGTCATATGAATACATATGTGAATGTGTGTGTTTATGGTTACAGTTATATATGGATAGAGGGCATAGTTTGAATTTGTTGGGAAGGATGAATACTCAAGGGATGAAATTATGAGTTGAGAGAGAAAAGTGGCAAGAGGAGATGGGGAGAGACAGGGTAGGGTAAACTATCCCATGTAGAAGAAGCAAGGGGAAGTGGTTGCAAAGGAGGAGGAGAATAGGAAGGCTAAAAAGGCAAAACCACATTCACATTGAATTTGGTTCAGGGAGAAAATGACATACATACTAAATGGGATATCTCAACCTGCAGCAGGATAGGGGGAAGGGGATGAGAGGAGGGATGATGGATGGGAGGGCATCCTTGGGGTGAGGGGAGGTTGGAAGTACCCACTATAGAAGAGGGACAGGATCATGTAGGGAATGGACCAGGTGGGGAGTGGGATGAGTGGGAGGGAATTATAAGCAGCCTTTTACAATATGTCTACTATGATAATTTTTTGCACATCTAGACATGTACAACATATACTGAATTACTTATCTCCCCAGAGGGAATGGGTGACAAGGGAGGAAGGAAATGGATCTGAAATTCGAGGTCTTAACATTAAATGTTTCAAATATATATAAATACTATTATTAATGCTCTTTTGCTTATAATTGGGAGATAAGATGTGCAGGCATTGGGACACAAAGATTCACCTTCCTCTAATGGAAAAGTTGAAGGGGGTATGTGAGAAGGTATGGGAGAGAGCAGATTGGAGGAAGCAATATCTTGTGGGACTGCTATTCTGGGAGGTTGGGTAGGGGAGTAATAGGGGGGGAAATGATTGTAACTCAAAATCTGGCAGAAATGAATGATGTAAAACAGAAGTTAGTAAAGCATTTGTTTAAAAAAAAGAATGCTTGAAAATCCTCTATTTCATTGAATAACAATCTTTTTTTCCTTAAGCATTATCCTCAGTTTTGCTATTTAGGTTATTCTTGGTTTTAATCCTAGTTCCTTTGATCTCTGGAATATCATATTCCAAGCCCTTCAATCCCTTAATGTAGAAGCTTGTAGTTCTTGTGTTATGCTGATTGTGTTTCCACAATACTTAATTTTTTTCTTCCTGACTGCTTGCAATATATTCTCCTTGACCTGGGAACTCTGGAATTTAGCTATAATATTACTAGGAATTTTCTTTTCTGCATTTTTTTCAAGAGGTGATTGGTAAATTATTTCCATTTCTAGAATATCAGGGTAATTTTTCTTGATAATTTCTCGAAAGATGGTGTATAAGCTCTCTTTTTTTGTCATTGCTTTTAGGTAGTCCAGTGATTTTTAAATTATCTCTCCTGCATCTCTTTTCCATGTCAGTGATTTTTACAATGAGATATTTCACATTGCTTTCTATTTCTTCATTTGTTTGGATCTCTTTTATAGTAACTTGATTCCTCATAAAGTCCTTTGCTTCCATTTGCTCCAATCTTATTTTGAAGGAGTTATTCTCTTCAGTAACTTTTTGAAATTCCTTTTTCATCTGGCAGAGTCATCTTTTTAAGGCATTCTCCTCCTCATTGGCTTTTTAGGCTTCTTTTGCCATTTGGGTTAGTCTATTTTTGGAGCTGTTATTTTCTTCAGTATTTTGGGTCTCCTTTAACAGGCTGTTGACTCACTTTTCATGATTTTCTTGCATCATTCTCATTTTTCTTTCCAATTTTTCTTCCACTTCTCTTACTTGATTTTCAAATTTCTTCTTGAACTCCTCCATGAACTGTAAGCAGTTCATATTTTTCTTAGAAGCTTTTGGTGCAGGAATTCTGACTTTGTTGTCTTCCTCCCATTCCATGCTTTGATTCTTTTTGTCCCCCAAAAAATATTCTGCGGTCTGTTTTTGCTTTCTCTGCCTGCTCATATTGTTAGCCAATTACTTGGCTTTTGAGCTCTTTGCCATGGTACAACTCTGCTTCCAGATTGCAGGGAGCTATGTCCCACATCACTGGAGTTTTCATAGCTGTTGGAGCTATTAGGAGGATGCCTTCTCTGCAGCCCCTGCAAGCTTTGGCACACTGGCCACACACCCCAGCACCACAACCCAAGAGAATGATTCATGTCCAGGTAGGTTAAAGAAAGAACAATTACTTTCTGATTAGATGTTTGGTCCACCTGTGATCTGAAGGCCAGGGGCTCTGGAGTCAGCCTAGAAGCATCAACTGTAGCTGGTACAGCTCCAGCAATCCTTTTCCTGGGGACAGGGGAGAGACAATGCTCTTCCTTCACCCTGCTTCTAACAAAATTCCCAATGACCTTTTACTTACTTTTGGGCATTTATATGTTGAGAAGTCTGGAAACTGTCACAGCTGCTGGTGATTCACTGTCCTGAAATACGCTATGGCTGCATCTGGTCTGGGCTGCCCTGGGGCCAAAATCACACTGCTCACTTGGCACTGTGCTCAGCTCCTAGCTAGTTGTAGTAGAACCTTCCTGCTTAGCTGCCTTCAGTGGGAGCTTTGTTTTTCTTTGTCACTTTGTGGGTTCTGTAGCTCTAAAATTTATTTAGAGTCATTTTTACATGTATTGGAGGTGATGGGAGCTGGAGCTGTGCAGAAGTTGTGTTTCTAAGCCACCATCTGGGCTCCATTCCCAAATGCTTAATAATTTTTTAGAAGAAAATAATTAAAGTTAGTATGACTTTCCTAACGATTTTGTGTAGATAGGCAACAACCTGGTGATGATAACTAAATTATGCCATGCAGAAAAACGTTTGTTTTATTTATCTCTGAAATCATGCTATCTCAATCAAAGCAGATTGACTGGTTGTTTTGTTGATGTCTGTCATTCTCAAAGAAAACCAAAATGAGATCACTATGTTAGAATTTAGTTACAGTGTGTAAAAATGTGCCTGATCAGACCAATATTGCTTGGAATGCTCTACCACACGTTAGGGAGAAATAGTCCATGTGAACGGCTGGGGAGGGTCCTCTTAGTTTCTGCAGCTCACTTTTCCTAATCCTTTCCTCCCATCAGGAGGTGAGCAATGTGATCCAGCTCTTGAATCACATTGCAGCTTCCTGAAAGAAGATAACTGGGATGCCTCAATGCAGGGTTGTGAGTACAACTCCTAGCACATCTGCACCTGCTACTTCATTACTTGCCTTTTGCTACAGGACCTTCAGACAGCTAAAATGGTAAAATAGTATGGGTAATGTATTGATTCATGCTTAAATTGCATTTAAATGAAGCAGAACTACAAAGTCATTGACATCACTCTTTCCTTGAGTCATCACAGCCTAGTGGCAGGAGAGACTCAAGATAACTAGTGATAATTTGAAATACAGAGGATTATCTTTGCATCTCTGATGTCTAATCAAGCTCTAAGCACTCCATGGTGCCTGTTTTAGTTGTCTTCATGGCTGTTTGAACAAATTGCTCCCATCTGCCCACTCCAACAGGGGAAATCTTCACGTGCTTTGGCTAGACACCCCACTAATGTATGAATGGGTTTGAGACCTCTTGTTATCCTCAACCTAGTTTACCCCATCTGCCAAAATGGTTTACTTGGGTGTGGCCAATGTCTGTCCTATAGCTTCTTGAAGGCAGAGATGAGAGTTTAGTGGTGCACAGGAAAGGCAGAAAGCAGCACTGAAAGGGCTCTGCAGCCCTCACACTAGAGTATTAGTCATCCCTGAATACACCCCTTCAACACAGATAAAGTGCTTGTTAAGACAAAGTAAAGAATACATCAGTAAATTTCTTTGTTTGGGTCTTGCTTTACCCCCATTCCCAACACTACCACCTAAATGATACTTGAAATATACCCCATCACTTCCTCCATCTTCTTCTACATTGTAAAAGCTTTTTATTGCCTTTTTTAAAAAGAGACAATTTGCCCTTTGCTAAATCTCCGTTTATTTATCTCCCAGTGCAGAACTCTTTCTTGCCTCTTAATTTTATTTTTAGATAGTCATCTCATCATATTTAACTGTACATATTTAAGTCATACATGCACTGTATGTGTATTCCTTCTAACCATCCTTATAATGAGAAAGTTCTTGAGAGTTACACATATCTTCTCATATAATAATATAAACAGTTTAAAATTATTAAATTCCTAATGTGTCCTTTTTCCTGCATAACTTTTTATGCTTTTATTGAGTCTTGCATTTGAAGGTCAAATTTTCTACTCAGTTTTGGTCTTTTCATCAAGAATTTGGAATAGATCTCTCATTACGTATTCTTTTTTTCCCCTGAAGAATTATACTTAGTCCTTTATCTAGAGGGCCTCTTGATGTCACTCTTCCCAGAGGGCAAATTCCTTACATTTAATAGAATGTCCTATCTCCCAGAGCAAACTCCTTATGTTGGCTATTGCAATAGGAAGGTTTTAGACTAATCATGATTAGAAATGGAGGAGAAACTATCCATAAGCTTTTTGACTATCTACAGACTGATTACATCTGTTTCTTCACGTATCTTTCAATAACATCTATTCCAATAAACCAACCATGAGAATATTCTTTTTGCCAAGCAATGAGAATCCCTTAGTCAAGTGCCAAGTATGCAATATTTTCTTTAGTTTTATTTAAAAAAAGACTTTGGCTTATTTGAAATGACTTACACAAACATTTTCAAGCTGGAATGGACCCATAAGTTCATCTAGTCCAATCTCTCATTTTATGAAGGAAAATACAGAGACCAGAAAATCTGGTTTGTTGACTAGTATTTATACAATGTTTTAAACTTTTCAAAAGACTGAGAGGTATTATCTCATTTAATTTGCACAACAATTCTGTCAGGCAAGTGCTCTAATAATGTCAATTTTCACAATTCAAAAATTGATATTGAAAATGATTAAATAACTTGTTCAGGATCATGCACTTAGTATCTGAGGAAAAATTTGAACCCGGACCAATATGACTCTAAGATTAATACTCTTACTAGTATATCACACTTGTATTTGAAAGTAATGAAGTAACAGAGGTGGATTTAAAATTAAATTTCTCCAACATCAATTGTATTCATATCAGTTCCTCATGATCTCCATCAAGAGAGGAAGTTTCTAAACCAGACAATCCCTTACATCAATGAAAAAGGGATCTGGATCACAAAAATATTTGCATCACCATGTATCTCATTTCATTGTTATCAAGAAGTATTTTGTGAGCTGTGCTTAATGTATAATCTTCATGATCCCCGTAGTTTATCATTTTTGGTGTTAAACAACATAATGATTTCACTGATTTCACAATTTTAATGATATTTAAATATTATTTTACATCCTCTGCTTTTACAATAGCCCATTTGGTATAGTAGTTATACTTTTTCACTGAGATGCATCACATGTCATATTAGGGAGATATATATTTGAGTATTCATATGATTTCAAACTGCTGTGGGAATACATTTTTAACAATCAAATGCAATAACATGTTCTTTTCCATTTTTTCTCTCACAAGAGAATCCCCACTAAGCTCACTCTGCCATCTCTGCAGATTGTTCAATTCTTGTTATACTTGTCCCTTTAAATATTTTTTGTACTTTTCTAAAATGAGGTTTTCTCTCCCATAAGGCTATGCTCTGTTTAATCATCTAGGAAACTAAGTGTGTGAGTCTTCCCATTTTAGAGCTTCCCTTTCCCCTACCACCTATTGTATAAGGGTGCTGAAAACTTCGCTTTGCACTTTATTTCTTGTTAAGTGGAGTAATTTCCCTCTCATTTAGATTCCCAGTTCTAGTTCTAATAGCATGGGCCAAATGAAAAGATGACTTTTTGATGCATTCCGTTTTCTTAGCCAGATTAAAAAAAGGCCAGCTGGTAATTAAGAGGTGGTGTCAGGGAGATTTTTTTAACCTTCAGTATAAGTTTGGAGAAAGAATTAAGTTTGGCTCATTCAAATGGGCATATTGGGGTAAGGTTTCCGGGGTCCTTTTCAAAACGGTCATTAAAAACAAAATTATTTTTGATGGGATAGTCCTAGTTTTACTAATGTTAGAAGTAATGATATTTACTGGTTATTTAATGGTTTGTTTCCCCCTTTTTGTGTATCAGAAATATAGCAACTATATCAAATAGGAAGCAGAAAGCTGGTGCAATATTTATAACAAAGAAAATGTTATACTTACGGGAATAGGAACTAAATTCTGTGCTTTTGGAAAATAAGACATTTCTAAAGATAGCTATTGAGGTACATCAATAACATATTCCCCAAAATATGCATTTACACAGTAGATTTCCATATTATCAGAAAGAGGAGCTTAATGTTTTGTTTAATTTGGGTCATTCATGGAGATAGGAGAGATCAAATAACAGCACAATCATCAAAAAACTGTCAACTCTCCTCACCCTCCACTGAAAAAAATGTCTAGCAAAAAAACCTCCTGCTCAAATTTTTAAAGGAAACCTAAATGTTTCCCCTTTTCTCCTATGCCTTGTAGAATACTTAGCATTCTTCAACTCACAGATTGGGTGTCATCCACTACAGTCATACTTTGGGTTTGCTCTCTGCTCCTAGTCATTGGTGGATGTTTCTTTTTGAATTTGCTTTCTTTTACTTTCTATGTATTTCTTTCCTTTAAAAAAAATATTTGTTTTTACTTGTCAACATTCATTTCCACAAAATTTTGAGATACAATTTTTCTCCCCTTTCCCCCTACACCGTACCCCAAAATAGCAAGCCTACTGGATAAACCTTGCTTCAATCTATTCTCTCTTATATTCTCCCCCAAGATCCCCCTAACTTTCTAGTAAGGCAAGATTAATTTCTATATCCCAGTGCCTGTAATCTTATTTCCTAGTAGCATTTTTAAACATTTGCTTTTAAACCCTTGGATTCCAGATTTTTTCCCCCTCTTCCCTCCTTACCTGCCCCCATGGTGAAGATAAACCATTCAATATAGGTTGTACATGTGTAGTTACCTAAATCATTTCCATAGTAGTTATATTGTGAAAGAGTACCAATATTTCCATCCATCTTATGCCACCCCTAACTTATCCTATTTTCTCCTGTGGCCCTATCCCTTTTCAAAAAAGTTTTGCTTCTAATTCCCCTCTCCCCTAATCTGTACTCCCTTCTCTCATCCCCCTCTTATCCTCTACACTCCCTATTTTTCTATAGGGTAAGAAACCCAAATGCATGTCTATGTTATTCCCTCCATAAGCCAAATTCAAAAAGAGTAAGGTTGTCCCATTCCCTTTCACCTTCCTGTTCTTTCCTTCCACTGAAACAGTTTTCTCTTGCCTCTCTTATATGATATAGTTTACCTTAATCTATAACTCCCTTTCTCCTTTTTCCCAATAAATTCCTTTCTCACCTCTTAAATTTATTTTTTATATATGATCCCATCATATTTAACTCATCTTGTGCCCTGCCTATGTATACGTGAATATACACATGCCCACACTCACATATATATTTATATACACATACTCCCTCCTATACATACATATATATTCCCTTCAACTATCCTCACATTGAGAAAAGTCTTATGAGTTATAATGATCATTTTTCAATGTAGGAATGTAAATAGTTCAACTTTAGTAAGTTGTTTATGATTTCTTTTTCCTGTTTATCTTCCCATGCTTCTCTTCCTTCTTGTAGTTGAAAGGCAAATTTTCTGTTCAGCTCTGTTTTTTTCATCAAGAATACTTGAAAATCCTCTATTTCACTGAATGACCATATTTCCCCCAGTCCCATTATACTCAGTTTTGATGGGTAGATGATTCTTAGTTTTAGTCCTAGCTCCTGTGACCTCCAGAATATCATATTCCAAGCCTTTTGATTTCTTAATATGGAGTTGCTAGGTCTTGTTTTATCCTGATTGTGTTTCCACAATACTCAAATTGTTTTGTTTTGTATTTTTTTTCCTGATTCCTTGAAGTATTTTCTCCTTGACCTGGAAACTCTGGAATTTGGCTTTGATATTCCTAGGAGTTTTCTTTTTGGGATCTTTTTCAAGAGGCAATCAGTGAATTCTTTCAATTTCTATTTTTCCCTCTGGTTCTAGAATATCAGGACAATTTTGCTTTATAATTTCCTGAAAGATGGTATCTAGGCTCTTTTTATCATGACTTTCTGTTAGCCCAATAATTTTTAAATTCTCTCTTCTGCATCAATTTTCTCGGTCAGTTGGTTTTTTTTTTTTCCAATTAGATATTTCATATTGCCTTCTGTTATTACATTTGTTTGGATCTGTTTTAGAATATTTTGATTTCTCAAACTGTCATTAGCTTCCAATTCTTTCAAACTAATTTTGAAGGAGTTATTCTATTCAGTAAGTTTTTGAAATTCCTTTTCCTTCTGGCAAATTTAGCTTTTTAAATCATTCTTCTACTCACTAGCTTTTTGGGAGTCTTTTGCCATTTGAGTTTCTCTATTTTTTAAGGTGTTATTTTCTTCAGTGTATTTTTCAGTCTCTTTTAGCAAGCTGTTGACTCACTTTTCATGATTTTCTTGAATCATTCTCATTTCTCTTCCCAATTTATCCTCCACTTCTCTTATTTGATTTTCAAAATCCTTCCTGAGTTCCTCCATGGCCTATAACTACTTCATACTCTTCTTGGAGACTTTTGATGCAGGAGTTCTGACTTCCTTGTTTTCCTCCCACTGCATGCCTTGATCATTTTTGTCCCCCAAAATGTATTCTATGGTCTATTTGTGCTGTCTCTGCTTGCTCATATTGCCAGCCAATTATTTGACTGTTGAGGTCTTTGACATTTTAGAGCTCTGCTTCCAGAATGGAGAGAACATTTTCCCCAAATTGCTGGAGTTTTTAAAGCTGCTGGAGCTATTAGTCGGGTGTCCTCTCTACAGCCTACACAAGCTCTGGCCACACCCCCCAGGACTGCCACCCAAGACCCGATCCAGATTCAAGCAACTTAAAACAAAAATGATTACCCTCTGAACTGTCACTTGGTCCCCCTATAATGTGCATGCCAGGTGCTCCTGAGGCAGCCACACAACGGCAGCTGCACAATTGTCGAACTTCTGCTGCTTCTCACCCTGGGTGCAGGGGCTAGACTGAGCTGTTCTGATCCCCCTTTTTCAAAAAAGCTCCACAATGACCTTTTACTTTGTCTTTGGCATTTATGGGCTGAGAAATCTGCTGGTGATTCACTCTCCTGAAATCTGTTCTGGCCTCAGCTTGCTGGGACTGCCATGGGGCCAGAGTCACACAGCTCAACCATGTCTGTGCTCAGTTCCCAGATCAGAGTGTCTCTCTGCCAGGCTTCCAGCAGTCAGAGATTTGTTTCTTTCTGTCTCTTTGTGGGTTCTGTAGCACCAAAGTTTGTTTAGAGTGATTTATTTTTTACATATATTCAAAGTGATTTGAGCAGTACCTCAAGTCAAGTTTGTGCTTCTACTCCACCATCTTGGCTACACACCCCATATCTATTCATTTCTATGTATTTTGCCCTCCCCCCAATGTGGAATTTAATCTTTTTTTTCTGTGTGTGTGTGTGTGTGTGTGTGAATGGGAGAAGACAGACAAGTAGACACACGGAGAGAGAATATATGCACTACATATAATATATACACAATATATAAAAAGATGATACAAAATAATATAGCATAATATATATAAATTAAAGTGATATGAATATCATATCAAATTAAATAATATACGATATGATATATATGACATAATATATCATATAAGATGAGTTGATGATATTACAGTGTAATACTATATATAATAATTCTAAAACAGTAGAGTATATACAATATATGTGCACACACACACACACACACACACACACATACAAACAATGCATATTACAGTGCCTGGCATGTAGTAGGTACTAAATAAATGTCTCTTCAAATGAATTGAATGTGCCTGTAGCAAAGAAATAATTTTCGTGAGTTGATGCCAACTTGAACATAAATGACAGATGTAAGTAATCTGGAAAAAAGAACCTGCAGCAGAGTCAGAAAATGAAGCAATGTAAGCATACATCCATTCTATTTCCCAGTGTTAAAGATATATGAATAAAGGATAACTGTACAGTATTAAGACACTTTCTTCATGGTCAGTTGAATAAAAATGAACTTAAAAGTAGAATTTTGAGAGAGTGAGAAAGGATCTTAGATAGCACCTGGATGTGAGGAATTGGGGGTCTTTCAACTATTCAAGTCTTTAGTGGCTACTTTATTACCTCTGGGTCAAATTAAAACATATTTGGCCTGCATTTGAAGCATATTACAATATGCACCTTATCTATCATAATTTATGTTATTTGCCTTCAACTACTCAGGCTAAAAAAAAGTTGATCTCTTACCTGTGCCTTTGCCCAGCTTATTCCTCAGTTGTAGAATAAATTCTCTTCTCACATGGAGTGTCACCTCCTACATGATGCCATTTCTGAATGTTTTCAGGTACCAACACACCACGTTCCCCACACAAATCTCCTTGTGTAATTTCTCCATGAAGCTTCTAGGCATTAATTTCATATCTCCTTGGGTAGTACAGGAGGAAGAGTTGGAATAAAAGGGTACCAGATCTTAAAGCTCTATTAACTTTAAATACATATCTTTAAAAAAAAGGAGAGCAAGAAAATGTTGATATTGATATAGGCAAAGCAGATAAAAACAATTGAATGGCAGGATGATCAGAACAAAGGGGATGTCATCAACAAAGAGAGGAGGGTGGGATTCTCAAGTTTTAATATATTTCAACCTCCCCTAGTTGGCTGAGGACATCTTCTTTATTATTCCTCCTTCCCTAATCCCCCAATCCTTACAGATGGATATTTTACACACACACACACACACACACACACACACACACACACACACACACGCATGCATGCATACAGGCACACACACATTTACACCACTTCATATATATTTTACTTCATTTAAGAATTATTAAAGTTTATCCCTATAGATAAATAATTCATTGTCCAATATTTGACTTAGAATGAGTGTAAATTTAATACTGAAGAGCTAATGGGCAATGGGAAAATAGCTCAGAAGACTTTGTTTCTTTTTGTTTTTTACTAATTTCCAAGAATCAGTGAGCTAGGCCTCTACTCCAAGTTTGGGATTACAAGTGACTGCCTATAGACATCCTTTATATTGCTATCCTTTATGTAAGCACTTGGTTAGAATATATTCTATGTGCACTTACTTCCCATTTCTTTCCTGTTTGGAGAGGTTGTAAGTTTGATTTTCAAAATTCCTCCTTTTGCTCGCAACTATTACCTAGTGAAAGTAATACTCATCTAAATTTTGTGCATGTCTTTCATGAGCAAAAGAAGTAGCCTCATACGAAGGCTCCTGATGAGTGATCCAAAAATATATTTTTATACTGTATTTGATCTTTGATGAAAAAAATCTATTTGGATTAACCATTGTAATAGTAATATAATTTGAAGATACCTTTGTATTTGCAATCAAAGAGGTATTTAGCACACAGTTACAAACTCATGGTCATGTCAAGTATTAAGACCCAGAACTTTTGAATCCCACAGTGGGATGGGCTTCCTGATGTAGCAAGATGGGGCTGAAACAGGGAGGAGCTAATACTTTATATAAGGAACAGCACAAGCTGGAGCATCATTCAGAACTTCTTGGAGCAATCTATGTGGGGGCTGAGAAGGGGAGGAGTGATTTTGGAGGTGGAGAAAGTGATTTTGATGTTGAAAATGGAGCTTATGGTGGCGGAGCTTCTTCCAAGAGCCAGCTAGAACTTCGAGGAAAAAGTGGTTTTGAGAATGGAACTTATGGTGGCAGAGTTTCTTCTGAGAGCCAGCCAAAACATCTTCTGAGAGCTTCCAAGAACCAGCCATAGCTGTAGAATACTTCCAAGGGACAGCTCAAGATGTCAGAAGAAGCATGACAGTGGTTTTAGTACTTTGTCTGTCTCTTTTGTTTCTATGTTAATTCCACAGGCAGAAAGTGAATTGATGAGGGTGCTGGCAATGTAATGAATATAAATGTGGCTTTGTTAAGCCTTGTTTTCCCAGGAACAGAAAATGTGAAGGACTTGAGGTAGATTAGACACTGTGAACTTCAGTATGAAACAGGAACTACATAGAGATCTGGACAAGGAACTGGGAGCTGTCTGCTTTGAACTCAGGTGGCAGTTGGTTACATTCAGGCAGGAGCTGGACCCATGGAAGACGAACCACGGAAGCTGAGACCCTACCTCATCAAGATGAAAAGACTTGTCCTTGGGTATTTAATATTGACTGGTGAGATTGCAACTTAATTTTGACCTAGGGTTAGATGGCCTTTGTACTTCCCACTACCCCTTGAGAGGGTACCTAGTATTGACTGATGATTTTGTAAATTAATTGCACCCCATAGGTGGAGGAATTTGACCTTTGTCTTTTGTGTCAATTAATGAAGCTTACTTCCTTAAGGGTGATTGAATTAAGGATTTACTAAATGAAGGACTTACTAAATGAATTTTATCTTTTGTTTGAAACTATGTGACCACTTTGGTAAAAACTATGTGGCCATTTTAGTGATAAGTTTGGAAGTTATAACATTCTGAATTCTATACTTTTGTTTTCTGTGAATATTTTGTCTTATTTTGTTACTGAATAAATAGAGAGTTCACTATACTGTTTAATCAGAATTTAGAAAAGTTGTTCACAGCAGCAGTCCTCTGGAAAGTTGCTTGTGCTTGGCTTTACAACCTTTTAACTGCAATTAATATGTCCTTTAAATTCAAATATATGCAAGAAACCATGAACATGTCAGAAGTACTTATCGATTTGTCAGCAATAGAAATCAGAGATATTTTAAAATCACATTATAATTGTTGCAAATATCTAAAAATGTCTTCTATGTTCCTCATTATTTTAAAAGTGTTCTAACTATTAGAAATACTGCTAGCTTAGAGTTGACTCCAGTTTTATATATATATATATATATATACACATGCTAATAGGAAAAGCTACATAGACTTCTCCAGACTACCAACGGTGTAAATAATGCAAAAAAAAAAGTTTAGGAACTCTTGTCTAGCAGATGAAGAACTGACCTGTGCCCAGGAAGACCTTGGTTCAAATCTCACTTAAATATTGGACTCAGCCAAGTCTCTAAGTTCTAGACAAGTTAAGATTATACAATTCAAAGAAACTGCCAATGCGCTTTAATACAGGGAGTTTCTCCATTCAGAAACCTCCTTTACCAAAGGACTCACAGGTCCAGTATCTAATTTTATATTATACATATGTATAAATTCTATCATAGATTTAGAAATGGAAGTGAACCTAGATGTCATCTATTCAAAATCAGTCTTTTATACTTAAGGAAACTGAGGCCCAAGGAAGTTATGACTCACCCAAGGCCATATTTTCTGCTTGATAGAATGCAAGCGTCTTGAGCCATTTGTTATTTTTTCTCTATATATCTCCACTGTCTAGCACAGTTCCTGACATGGAGTTGTCATTAAATAAATGTGTCTTGATTAACTGATTCAAAATTTTCAGAAGTATTTTTATTGGGATGGGGATATAGTTAGGGAAAGCTGACTCACAATATCAAATAAATAATTATAATAGTAAGCTTGGAAAAAAAAATCCTTCTTTCTGTCTGAAAAATTTGATAGCATTTGTTTAAAGCAGTCATAGTCTTTGATATTAAGAGATGAGAAACTCTGTAAAGTGAGACTCCTAATTAAAAGGCAGATCACATAGGTAGTACATTTTCAGTCTCATTCATGCATGTAAATAAATAATGTGACTGCAAACAGTTTCATCTCTAAATATGAACGACATTAAGAGTTAAATTTCTATGTTCAGGTTTGGGATGCCAAGGGTCAGGTCTGAAAGACTTTGTAACTTGTAACTCTTCAGAGGAGAAAAAAGCAAACAAATAAACAACAAACAAACAAACAAAAAAACAACTTGAACTTATCTTATTCCTGAGACTTTTATCATATATAAAATTTCATATCAAGATGCCAGAATGAAGATTTTGAAAAGATGTTATGGTAACAGTAGCTCTGACTTTTCCTAAACATCTATCAGATTGTAATGCGAATAGTACATAATACTTTATAGGTAATGGGCTATGAAATTCACAGTGAATTATTATAAATGATAAGATGTTTTAGAATAAAAATATCTTAACAGCTTTTAATCTAAACCTAGAATGGCCACCCCCCCAAAAAAAAGTATTTCATAGGCACCAGGAGGGACATCATGTAGCCCATGTTTAAGAATATATATTGATTCCAAATCTTCATAATTTTTTCAGGTCTTCTTTTTACTCTCTAATTTCTTCATTCCCATAGTGGGAAATGAAAGAGAACAAGACATATTTGATGCCACTTACTATAGTGAATTCACAGAAGATTCTTAAGCTAAAAGTTCTTAATGTTTCATTACCATGGTGTAGGCAGTCTAGAGAAGCACATTCTTTTTTTTTTTATTATTATTATCCTGAATGAAAAAAACAGCGTAGAGCCATTAAGGAATATGTTCTTTCTTTCGGTAGTGGAGGCCACAAGATTAAATTGGTGTTCATCTTTCATTTGTTATACTTTCCATATGTAAGCAACTTGTCAGGGTGATAAGATAGGAGGTACAGTTTAGTAGAAAAAATAACAAATCTTTAATCAAATGAGCTCTTTGAAGTCTATTTAGTTGTTTATTATCTGTGTCACCTGGGGCAAATCATTTAATTTCTCTGGCCCTTAACTTCCTCAATTACAGAATGAGAGATTGAACTTGATACTCTTTAAGCTCTTTTTAGCCTAAATTTTTTGACCCCTCTATAAGATAATTTTTAAAGCAATTGGGGTTAAGTAACTTGCTAAAAGTTACATGGCCAATCATTATTTATGTGTGAGTGCTCATTTTCTGAGTCTGGATCCAATCCTGAGTCATCCTGACTCCAGGGCCAACGCTCTTACTCACTGAGCCACCTAGCCACCCCTATAAGATAATTTTAGTAGTTCCAAATAAAAGCAATGCCAATTGACATCAAGATGTCCCAAATGAGCTCATTTTCAGAGGACATTGGCTTAATTGAATCAAGCCATGGAACAATTCAAAGTGTTCTAATGGAATCTGAAGACATGAAATAATATAGATAATCACTCCTTTAGAAAAAACAAAGGAATGAAAAGTCAAGGAGTAGATTAGAAATCATGATAACTTGGTTCATGGAGTTAAATTTTTGATAGATACATAAAATGTGTGCTAAATTCAAGCCAGCATTAAGTGGGGAGAATTTGGGCTGTACTAGATTAGGGATTTGTAAAGTTTTTTTTTTTAATGATTCCCAAATTCTTATTGTTATAATTCATAGTCAGTTTGTTTCCCTATTCTTTTTGGTATACATTATGAGCAATTGGTATATATTGGATTTAACAGTACCTCAAAGAGCAATGGGAAGATGTGTATATAGTATAAGTGTTCTAGAGCATATCACCAGTGATGACATGAATATGTAAAGTATGGCAAAAGAGACATCATAGAAGACACAATAAAATATATTTTCCTTGAAGGCAGAGAGATATTTTCACTTTATTCTTATATCCTCAGTATCTAGTATAGGACTTAATGAATACTTATTGTATTTTACATGTATGCCTGGAATGAAATGTGAACATTTTATGTTGCAAAAATAAACACAATTAATATGTTAAAATGTTAACTCGAAGATGTGAAAAAGCTCAAAAGAGACCTATTAGATTATTATGTCCATACTCACAAGGCATGGAGAAAAAGCCCAGGGTGTGAACATATTGAGGGGACATAAGCACAGAAAAGAAAAAGTCCTCTATTCCACTGAATGACCATATTTTCCCCTGAAACAAAATACTCAGTTTTGCTGTGTAGGTGACCCTTGGGTTCATTCCCAGCTCTTTTTTCCTCTGGAATATCATATTCCATGCCCTTCAATCCCTCAGTGTAGAAGCTGCCAGGTCCTGGGCTATTCTGATTGTGTTTCCACAATATTGAAATTGTTTCTTCCTGGCTGCTTGTAGTATTTTCTCCTTGATCTGGGGATTCTGGAACCTGGCTATAATATTCCTGGGAGTTTTCTTTTTGGGATCTTTTTCAGGAGGTGATCTGTGGATTCTTTCAACCTCTATTTTGCCCTCTGGATCTAAAACATCAGGGCAGTTTTCCTTGATAATTTCTTGAAGGGTGATTTCTAGGTTCTTTCTTGGATCATGGCTTTCAGTTAGTCCAATAATTTTTAAATTGTCTCTCCTGGATCTATTTTCCAGGTCAGTGGTTTTTCCCACGAGATATTTCACATTGCCTTCTAATCTTTCATTTGTTTGGATCTGCTTAACAGCATCTTGATTTCTCATAAAGTCATTAGCTCCCATTTGCTCCAGTCTAACTCTGAAGGAATGAATCTCCTCAGTGAACTTTTGATATTCTTTTTCCATCTGGCAAATTCGACTTTTTAAGGCATTCTTCTCCTCATTGGCCTTTTGGGCCTCCTTTGCCATTTGAGTTAGTCTATTTTTTAAGGTGTTGTTTTCCTCAGTCAGGCTGTTGACCCTCATTTCATACTTTTCCTGCATCCTTCTCATTTCTCTTTCCAATTTTTCCTCCACTTCTCTTATTTGATTTTTAAAGTCCTTCTTAAAGTCCTCTATGGCCTGCAACCTGCTCATGTTTTCCCCTGGGACTTTTGGAGCAGGACTTCTGACCTCACAGTCCTTTTCCTGCTCTATGCTCCCAAAATAGGAGTCTAGGGTTGCATTTTTCTGTTTCCTTTGCCTTGGCATGTTGCCACTTAATTGCTTGACTTTTGGGCTTGTTGCCACACTATGGCTTTAAGGCAGATAGAGGAATTTTCGTCCCGAACGTTTCGGAGGCAACTTCCGTTTCTGGCAAGCTGTAAACCCAACCACAACTTCCACCCTAGATCACAATCCAGATCCAGGGAGGTTAAAGCAAGAGAGATTACCCCCGAAGATTGATCTCTGGATCTCCCTACATTTAGCATGCAGGCCGGGAGCTGGAGCTGCCTCTGAAAACTACAAAATGGCGTGTCTCCTCAGTGGCCTCTAGCCCCCAGGGGAAGAAGCTGACCCATTCCCCAAATACAGTTCCCAAAGTCCATAGGACACTAACCTCTTTCTTTGTCCTAGGCATGTCTATGTTGATAATTCTGGAGTCACCACAGCTCCTGGTGTTCTGGGGTTCCTCCAGCCTGCTGCTGGCCCTGCTGCCCTGGGGCTAAAACCTTGGCTCATGTGGACCTGGGCTTGGCTCAGCTCCTGTGCTCTGCGCTCTGTGTGCTGCCAGGTCCCAGACTGCTGGGTTGGTCCTTCCTGCAGGGCTGCTGGGATGTCCTCAGAGGGAGGTTAGCTTCTCTGTGTCGTTCTGTGGGTGCTGGGGCTCCAGAAGTTGTTCAGAGTCCCCTTTTACATAGTTTGGGAGGAATCTGGGGGCATAGTGGCTTGGACGAGCCGTTTCTACTCCGCCATCTTGGCTCCGCCCCTCCACTCAGCATTCTGATTGCCCTACACTTGATGCCCTGTACTTTATCTGTATCTTAAATGTAAGACCAAAATTTAACAAAAAAATTGGATTTTGTTGGACCATGGCAGAGGTCAGGAAAACCATCACTTATATATTTCTAGATGTTAATACTCTGTTTTTCTCTATACCTCATTTGTACTTAAACTCACCAAATATCATTAAGGAAATATTGAGTACTTATATCACAAATACCTGACAACACATACATGTGGCTTGAAAACATCTAAGTAAGATTTTGGAACTTTGCTAATATGTAAAGATTTTTCATATATAGCAAAAAAAATCAAAAGAATATCAAGGCTCAATAAAAGACATTTTTACTCCTAAGGAAAACAAGCATTATTTATTAAAATTACCAAGGTAGGTGAAAATGGCTTAGGTTAGTACAATGAGGACAACTAAGACAACCTCAAAGGTCTAGGTTGGCCTTACATTTCATCTTTACATTCAGTTGCTTTACTCTTTAAGAAGGTTATTAATTCATATTGCTTTTTCAAGGATGACATTTCTTTATGCAGCAAATTATCATGGCCATATCACAGTGTTTTTATTTCTATCTAGAAATAGTGATGCAAAAAGTATAGTGTGTTTTCTGTTTGTTTGTTTGGCTTTACCATTTTCCTGATGGTAAGTATAAAGGCTAAAATAATGGGATACTGAAACACCAAATGCACATTTTCTTTCTCATACATTTTAACTGTGTAATAGGGAATTCGCTTCAGTTTAGAGATGCACTTATATTTGTTTTATCTAAATTAAAAGTCAAAAACTTTCCATGCTTGATGATTTATCCAAACTATTCTCACCTTCAAGGGCATAACACAGCCTTCCAGTTTCAGGAAAGTAAAAAAAATGAATTTGTGGCTAATAACAGTTATTGAGAGCCTATGCCTTCATCTTCCCCCCAGTGACATATGAGGTCATGGAAAGAAGGCCACCCAATGTTTTGTCTATGAATGAAATGTTTGAAAGTGACATGCAGCATAATTTAAATGTACTGTGAAACTAAGCTATGAAAGTCAATCTAAGGCAAAAAATAATATCTATAATTTCAGTAAACTCTGGTAATTTCAATAATAATGAATCTGATTTGAAAACTAACAACTCCACATTTGAACTTGATCACTTTGTGCCTGCTTAATTTGTTGCAGAGATGAGTGGGCTGTTTTCAAAAGCTGCCAAAAAGCAATGATAGAAGGTGCCCATTTCACATATTCTGCCGTTAAAAAATAAAATTATGTAAAATTCATCTAGGACTCCCAATCATGTTCAGAAATTGAATAAGTGTTGGGAACAAGGCAGAGGTAATCACTTTTAACCCCTATTTCTTTTTTTTTTTCTTTAATGAATGTGAGTATTTATACACACCAATCTAGGTCCTTGCTTTGCAGTCATCTATTTGACTATTTTTCCCCAATATTTGCTTGGGATTTCATACAAATTAAAGACCTCTTCATATGCCCCTCCCCTAATCTGGAGTTTTTGTGCTGTCTCTCATATAGCAATGAAAATTTAAATTGTTGTGTGTCCTTGTTCCTAACATTTCCAAGAAATAAATAAATAAAAATTATAAGGCATGAACAGTACACAAGGAAATTGGTGGTAGGGTTATTTAAAGGGAAATAACCTTCCTATCCTGATGAAAATGAAATACTTCTACAAAAAAGAAATCATAATTGCTTTGGTGAAGTCCAGGAGCCTAGCAAATCATGCCTTACACCCTGAATAAATTGAACCATTCATGTTCTCTCTGTTCTAATTCCTATGGGTGGCTTGACTTCAGCTTGTGTCTATTTAATTCAGATCAGTTAGTGAACCCCTAAGGTTAATATTATGTTATTTCCATTATGACACTCAAAGTTTCCAGAAAGAAAAGTATCACATAGCTAACCTTTAGTGAAGATGCATCCCACTAATGCCTCTTTAGTTTTCAATACTTTTCAGACCATCTATAAAGAGCAGAAGTAATTGAGTTATTTAATACTAAAATGAGAATATACAAGGCTACATTACACTTGATTCTTAACTTTTCTCCCAGAACTGAGCTTGTACCATTTTGGAATATTTAGCTCCTCTAACAAGTGGTTTGGACTGTTTTCTGGTTAATTTTCTATCCCCATTTCCATTCTCTTCCACTCTTATTTCCTATCATTCATTCATTTATTAAGTCAACAGGTATTTAGTAAGAACTCCATATGTACTAAGGACTGAGCTAGATCCTGGGACTATAAGAAAACTAAAATGAAATCATCCTTGTCCTGAGGGAGCTTATATTCTTCTGGCAGAAACAACAAATACACTAATAATTTAAATACTCAAAAGTGCCTGTGGACTCATCTATTTGGATACTCTAATAGAAAACCCCTAAATATTCCTGCCCATCCTTTATGGCTTTTGTCCAACTTCTTCTATAAGTTTACCATTGGAAGTGAACCTAACATGATAGATACCTTCCTTCTTGTGTCTTAAGATTGAAAGGATACAAATAAAGTATTCAACATGCCCATCCATAAGGAATTTTTTTCAATGTGAACTATCCATCTTCTCTCCCTATCATACATTTCTCTGATTATATCTTTTATTTCTATTTTAAAGTTATTTTGTTCAGCCTGCCTTTCTACCTTAAACCCTTTATGATATTCATTTTCACATAAAATAAAATAAAAGTGCATGAAAAGTGAAATTTAATGGAGTGAAGTATGTTCTAATGAATTGAGGGAGAGTACCAACTCAGACATTAGATTTGGATTCAGTAAAGCTGATTTCAAATCCTTCCTATGCTAACTTGAATACCTGTGTGATTTTATGCAAATCACTTCACCTCTAGGTCCTCTCCATTTGTAAAATGGGAGGTATGGTGGGCAATTGATTTAGATGAGCTTTCTTGAATAAATCTCAACTTTAAATCGTATTATAGTTTGAGCTCTAATTTAATTAGTTTCCTCAGACAGATGAGACTCTGCACTTAATGAAAGATCCCTATGACTAGCTAAATAAAACGAACAAGTCTGCTATCAACTAATCATGATAAGAAGAAACACAGAAATTGTAAATAAGTATCAATGGGTTAGGCAAATAACTCAATGGAAATTAAGAGGCTATTCTATCTTAATTCCATATGGAAAAAAGTACTAAAACTTTTCACCAGATCTTACACTGAACAAAGAAAAAAATGCAACATCCTACAGATTGAATTTAGCATGAATTTATTTTGTTAGCATTCGGCAAATGTATCTTCCTCTTAGATTACATAGTTTCTAGAGACAAAGTGATCATGGAAATTGAGAAAAAACATAAAAAAAACAATAGGACAGAAACATTCCTTATAGAAGCATGAACAAATCATAGGGAGAAACTTATGAAGGCTAGACTGTGCCAAGAAATTTCTAAGGCTTCAGAACACATAGGCATATTCCCATCACTAGCAGAAAAAATCTTATTATTCGTCAGCTCAGTTTGATGACCTTCAGATGTCCTCATCTTGGGTACAGCTAGCAAAATTGTAGGCAAATAAAAAGAAGATGGAGACAGGAAAGAAAAAAATGCATAAGTAAGAAGAAATCCTAAGAAAAATGTTCTTTTCTGGAGGGCTTGAGTTATGAGATTAGATTATGGCTCACAGAATCAAGGGCACATAGGAATGGCACATGATGATTATGATTTATGGGAACATTATGGAGGGAGAGAATCAATATATATTCTAAAAGTTCTGTTTTGCTCAGTTTAATTTGAACTCTTCCCCCTCCTCCTTTCCTCTCTCCTCTGCTTTCACAATGGCATACATATAAAGGAAACATTGCTGATATTTTCCTCAAATGTGGCACTAGTTTAAATAAATATTATTGCATCATTCTGCACCAGATATTTTCAATAAGTGGAAAATTCTAAACTTTAGCATCTTTAAATTGCATAAGTAATAAAGACAGCACACAACTTAAAGAACATGGAAAGTTGTTTTAGTATTAAGTCTATGGAAAAATAAGCTATGTGACTTTAGGCAACCTATTTGACAACTACATTGCTCAATTTCTTCACCTTTACAACAAAGGAGCTGAATTTGATTATCTTTTGACGACCTTGTACCCATGACATGCCAAGATTCTTTATTTATCCTTTGTGGTCTTGGTCTCTCAGAATCTGAGTCCAAATGAACTCTAGAGTATACCTTTTCACATTCCTTGTCATATCTTCCATCTTGTTTATTAATGATACCTCAACACTTCACATTCCCTTGTATTGTTTAACTATTGTGTGTTTATGGATCTTAAACTTTTTACAAAGGAGATATATAAAATTTTTAATGTGGCAAAATTCAACAATCACAGAGAGTACCCTTGTTAAAATTTATTTTTCCCTTCTTATACAAGGAAGCAATTCTAGACTTCTGAAAATGAATGAAATAATTTTTTCAGGAATTGTAGTCATGGTTCTAAAGTCAGCATTCAGATCTGATGGTAAGTGGTAGAAATGTTCTCCCAAATCACTGAATATATAACAAAGGAACAGGTTTATTGCGCTCTGATGAGATAATCATATGCAACAAAGACACAGTGACACTTAGCTTCTCTGATCATGCCACTCCATCTCTATCTTGAAATTCATCTGGTCAGTTTGTCAACAAGATATAGTGACCCCATTAATCTCAGTTTCAGGCATACCCACATCTCTAGGAGACAACAACTTCCACTGCTGGAGCTTGTTTTAACTACAGAACCTGAATCTACATCTGAAAATCAAGGGTTAATTGTTTTTGTTTTTGTTTTTTTTTTTGGGGGGGGAGGGAGGGACTGTCAAGGGAAGTCAGCACCACAAAACTGAGGTGATCACAGTTCTTCTTTTCAGGGAAAAACAGAGCAAATGTAATCCCCTTTCCTCACAGCAGCTCCTAAACATTTTTTTCTCTTTTAGTAAGGGTATGTGAGATCCTTATAGAAGCAGTAAAATTAATTGGAAAGAGCACTGGAAATGTAGTCAGGAAGAATTGCATTTGGATCCCATATGTGACATACAATTGTTGTGTCAATATTAGCATATTCTGAGTTTCCATGTAATCATCTCTAAAATGGGCATAATCAATCAACTAATATTTATTACATTTCTTTCTGTGCCAAGCATTGGGGTTCCAAGAACAAAAATGAAATGTTTCTGTTCTCAAAGATATGTAGTATACAATATCTGGAGAAAATAATACTTATAATATATTTTAGATAAATTTAGTGAGTCTTAAATGGGATATTATGCTATTTTGTGGATAGATGCACAATAAAGGAAAACATATTTAGAAGTTACTTCGGAAATGAACTGTGATCATCTTACAAATTAGGAGACCATAAAAGATACTGGTCTAAGGTCAAAGTATAAAGGGTTAAGTTTTGAACCAAGTGTCTCTATTAATTCTTTTTTCTTTCAATTGTATAATAGTTCCTATCATCCTGATAAATTCCATCTGAAGACATCGTAGCTTGTCAATGTCATTCCTAAAATGTTATATCAATAACAACATGCATTACTGTATATTTATATAATTACTATTAAACAATTCCCTCTTTTTAAACACCTCATTTTTATTATTGTAGCCTGACTTTCCCATGAGTTGTCCCAGTTACTGTGGCACACTCATTTTTAGAAAGTAGTCCATTCATGTCCTGTAAGGGCTTAAATAACTTCATTTTTATATCATATCTCTAGCAATCTAATAAAATTCTTTGCATATAGCATGCACTTAATGCATGTTTCATATAGCTAAAATGAATTTTTTTGTTGTCTTGAGTATTTTGCCATTCTCATACAAAGATTTATTGTTACAATCCTGTCTCACTTGATCTCCCATTCAGGTTATTTAACTGGTTTATCTGACTTCCAGTCATTACATTATTTTCTTTGCTTTAAATTTGATCTTGTCATTTTGTTCTCCATGCATTCATCAGTATCTTTAGATAGCTAGATAGTCTGATTTCCCTTATCATTAGAATTATATATGCTTTTTGCTATCCTATGAGCTTCTTAATCATCTAAAGCCACAACATATGATAAAAAATTTATTTGAACCCTGGTATCCATGATCCCAATATCTAAGGAACTTGAAAGGCTTTGCCCATAATTCAAATAAACTAAGATGAAATGTTCCCTTGCTTCCAAGGTAGCAAATGTCTTGATGTCACCAAGTGATTCCTTGTTCTTAGTCAGAATCAAGTAAATAATGGATTTCCCTCTCAAATACTCCTCTGTGCAATGTGTTAAGTTATTTTTCCATAAGGAAGTGCAGTTATACAAAATAAATGTGATAAATTGTCTTATTCATTATTATTTAATCAGTTTAAATCTTCACTATCTTCTTTTCCAGAATCTCTTGCAAATATTGCTGATAATGACTTATTAAACCCCAGTGCTAGATTATGTCCTCTGTCTAACTTCTTTAATACTACCTATGACAACTAACGTAGAGAAAATAATAAAGCTGTAGGTATTAGTCCTTTTATGAATATATATTAGATCGGGAGGGTCAAGATGGTGGAGTAAAAGCAGGAACTTACTTGAGATTCCCCCAAACACCTCCCTATACCTGTAAAAATGACTCTAAACAAATTCTAGAGCTGCAGAACCCACAAAATGATGGAGTGAAACAAAACTCCAGCCCAAGAAAGCCTAGAAAGTTGACAGGAAGGTTCTATCACACTGAGCTGGTAGCAGAGCACAGTCCAGCATGGGCCATGCTGACACAGACAGGCCAGGACAGGTCTCATGGGACTGAATCACAGAATGCTCTAGTGATTTTCAGACTTCTGAGTCCACAAATACCAAATACAGCATAGAATGTCTGTGAGAAAACTCTGTGGGACCTAGGTGAGAGAGGAATGTGGTCCAGCCTCAGCCCTAGCAGGGCAGAGGTGGCAGCAGTGGCAATAGCTGCTTACAGAACTCTAGGCCTACAGACAATAGAGGAAATTGAGTGGATGATCAGAAGGAGATTGCAGGGATCTCTTTACTGGCACTGAGGCAGGATGATTCTCTTGCTTTGTTCTGCTTGGATATGGGTCACAGTCCTGGGTAGTGGTCCTGGGGTGAGAAAGAATGCCAGTGTGGCAGAGTTTGTGACTGTAGTGCAGAGGGAATCCTTCTCATAGTTAAAAGGAAGAAAAGTGTACTTGTGGTCACTCACACACGAGAATACTGGTGGGGAAATGAGGAAACTTCTCTCCTTTTTTCATACCACCTTGGAAGAGCTGAAAACTTACAGGTCCCTAGAAGTATCTCTGAAAATAACTGAACAAGATCCCTGAAGGTTTGGACAGTACACCCATACCTCCCCTCATTTCTACTGGAAGCAGAGTCCTACTCTGACAAAGAGTGAGAAAGTTAAGTATTTGTCAGGGAAAAATGAGTAAACAGCACCAAAAAAATTAGATTATAAAATCTTAATTTTGTGATAAAGGAGATCAAAGTATACTCGTAGAAGAATACAACAAAGTCAAAATCCCTATATCCAAAGCCTCCAAAAAAATGTGAATTTGTTACTGGCTATGAAATAGTTCAAAAGGGATTTTGAAATTCAAGTAAGAGTAGTAGAGGACAAATTGATAAGAGAAATGAGAGTGATACTAGAAAATCGTGAAAAACAAGTCAACATGTTGCTAAAGGATACCCAGCAAAATGCTGAAGAAAATAACCCCTTAAAATAGATTAACTCAAATGGCAAAAGAGTTACAAAAAGTCAACAAAAAGAGGAATGCCTTAAAAGTAAAATTGGCCAAATGGAAAGGGAAATCCAAAAGATCATTGAAGAAAATAATTCCTTAAAAATTATAATGGAGAAAACTACTTTATGAGAAATCAAGAAACTATAAAACAGAACTAAAAGAATGAAAAAAAAAAGGGGAGACAATGTGAAATATCTCATTGGAGAAACCACTGATGTGGAAAATAGATCCGGGAAAAATAATTTAAAAATTATTGGACTACCTGAAAGCCATGATCAAAAAGGAGCTGAGCAACATCTTTCAAGAATTATCAAGGACAGCTGTCCTGATATTCTTGAACCAGAGGATATAATAGAAATTAAAAGAATATGCCAATCATCTCTTGAAAGAGATCCTAAAATTAAAACTTCTAGGAATACTATAATCAAGTTCCAGAGTTCTGAGGTCAAGAAAAAAATATTCCAAGCAGCAAGAAAGAAACAATTTGAGTACTGTGGTAAAACAATTAGCATAACACAATGTCCAACAAGTTCTACATTTAAAGGATCAAAGTACTTGGGTGATATTCCAAAGGTCAAAGGAGCTAGGATTAAAACCAAGAATCACCTGCTCAGCAACCTGAGTATAATCCTTTTTGTGTAGGGGATATGGACATTCAGGGAAAAAGAGGACTTTCAAGCCTTATTGATGAAAAGAACAGAGTTGGATAGAAAGTTTGACTTTCAAATAAAACAAACAAGAGAAGCAGGAAAGTGTAGAGGAGGGACAGAGGCCACAGGGTGAGTTGAATATAAAGGGATGATGTATAAAAAATAAAATTAAGTGTTGAGATAGGAATATATTAGGAGAAGGAGACAGGAAGAAATAAAATAGGGTAAATTATCTCACATAAAAGAGTCAAGAGAAAGCTGGGGAAGGGGAAGAGCAGGGAGGTGAAAGGGAATTACTTAACCTTACTCTCATTGGATTTGACTTAAGGAGGCCATATTATACACACTCAATTGGGTATCTTACCCTAAGATATGTAGGGGAGAGGAAATGAGAAGGGAATGATAGAAAGGAGGACAGATTGGCTTATGGGGTAATCAGAAGTAAACAGTCTTAAAAAGGAGAAAATAAAATAAATGGAGGGAGGCATAGGAGGGCTGGTATATAGCTGGTATTTCAGTGTGACTATGATGAAAGTGTTTACAAAATTACATATTTAGGGGGCAGAGCCAAAATAGCAGTGTAGAAACAACTTATCCAAGCCACTCTGCTCCCAGATTCCTTCCAATCTATGTAAAAGGGGACTCTGAACAACTTTGGGAGCCCCAGCACCCACAGAACGAAACAGAGAAGCTAACCTCCCTCTGAGGACAGCCCAGCAGCCCTGCAGGAAGGACCAGCTCAGCAGTCTTGGAGCCAGCAGTGTGCAGTGCACAGAGCGCGGGGAGCCGAGCCGAGCCAAGCCCAGGTGCGTGTGAGCCAAGGTTTTAGCCCCAGGGCAGCAGGGCCAGCAGCCAGCTGGAGAGACCCCAGAACACCAGCAGCTGTGGCGACTCCAGAAATATCAACATAAACATGCCTAGGACAAAGTAAGAGGTTAGTGTCCTATGGACTTTGGGGCCAGTATTTGGGGAATGCATCAGCTCCCTCCCCTGGGGTCTAGAAGCTGCTGAGGAGACATGCCATTTTGTAGTTTTCAGAGGCAGCTCCAGCTCTTGGACTGCAAATTGTAGGGAGATCCAGTGATCAGTCTTGGGGGGTAATCGCTCTTGCTTCAATCTCCCTGGATCTGGATTGTGATCTAGGGTGGAAGTCGTGGGTGGGTTTACAGCTTGCCAGAAACAGAAGTTGCCCCCCACAGGTTCGGGACAAAAATTCCCCTATCTGGAGGCAAAAGCCATAGTGTGGCAGCAAGCCCAAAAGTCAAGTAATTAAGTGGCAACATGCCAAGGCAAAGGAAACAGAAAAATGCAACCCTAGACTCCTAGTTTGGGGGCATAGAGCTGGAAAAGGCCTGTGAGGTAAGAAGTCCTGCTCCAAAAGTCCCAGGGGAAAGCATGAGCAGGTTGCAGGACATAGAGGGCCTTAAGAAGGACTTTAAAAATCAAATAAGAGAAGTGGAGGAAAAATTGGAAAGAGAAATGAGAAGGATGCAGGAAAAGTATGAAATGAGGGTCAACAGCCTGACTGAGGAAAACAACACCTTAAAAAATAGACTAACTCAAATGGCAAAGGAGGCCCAAAAGGGCAATGAGGAGAAGAATGCCTTAAAAAGTCGAATTTGCCAGATGGAAAAAGAATCTCAAAAGTTCACTGAGGAGATTCATTCCTTCAGAGTTAGACTGGAGCAAATGGAAGCTAATGACTTTATGAGAAATCAAGATGCTGGTAAGCATATCCAAACAAATGAAAGAATAGAAGGCAATGTCAAATATCTCATGGGAAAAACCACTGACCTGGAAAATAGATCCAGGAGAGACAATTGAAAAATTATTGGACTACCTGAAAGCCATGATCAAAGAAAGAACCTAGAAATCACCCTTCAAGAAATTCTCAAGGAAAACCGCCCTGATGTTTTAGATCCAGAGGACAAAATAGATGTTGAAAGAATCCACCTATCACCTCCTGAAAAAGATCCCAAAAAGAAAACTCCCATGAATATTAAAGCCAGATTCCAGAATCTCCAGATCAAGGAGAAAATACTACAAGCAGCCAGGAAGAAACAATTTCAATATTGTGGAAACAGAATCAGAATAGCCCAGGACCTGGCAGCTTCTACACTGAGAGATCAAAGGGCATGGAATATGATATTCCAGAGGTCAAAAGAACTGGGAATGAACCCAAGGGTCACCTACCCAGCAAAACTGAGTATTTTGTTTCAGGGGACAATATGGTCATTCAGTGGAATAGAGGACTTGAGGAAAAAACCAGAATTGAATAGAAAATTTGACATCCAGACACAAGAAGGAAGAGATGTCTGAGAGGGTAATCAGGGAAAAGAAATCAAAAGGAACTTATCAAAGTTGAACTATTTACATTCCTATATGGAAAAGCAGTAACTGTGACTGATGATATCTTTCTCACTATGAAAATAATGGAAGAAGGGGGTGTGGTCATATGAATACATATGTGAATGTGTGTGTATATGGTTACAGTTATATATGGATAGAGAGCATAGGTTGAATCTGTTGGGAAGGGATAATACTCAAGGGATGAAATTATGAGGTGAGAGAGGAAAGTGGCAAGAGGAGATGGGGAGAGACAGGGTAGGGTAAACTATCTCATGTAGAAGAAGCAAGGGGAAGTGGTTGCAAAGGAGGGAGAGATTAGGAAGGCAAAAAAGGCAAAACCACATTCTCATTGAATTTGGTTCAGGGAGAGAATGACATACATACTAAATGGGATATCTCAACCTGCAGCAGAATAGGGGGAAGGGGGATGAGAGGAGGGATGATGGATGGGAGGCCATCCTTGGGGGGAGGGGAAGTTGGAAGTACCCACTATAGAAGAGGGACAGGATCATGTAGAGAATGGACCAGGTGGGGGGTGGGATGAGTGGGTGGGAATTATAAGCAGCCTTGTACAATATATCTACTATGATAATTTTTTGCATAGCTAGACATGTACAACATATACTGAATTACTTATCTCCCCAGAGGGAATGGGTGACAAGGGAGGAAGGAAATGGATCTGAAATTCGAGGTCTTAACATTCAATGTTTCAAATATATATAAATACTATTATTAATACTCTTTTGCTTATAATTGGGAGATAAGATGTGCAGTCATTGGGACACAAAGATTCACCTTCCTCTAATGGAAAAGTCGAAGGTGTATGGGAGAAGGTATAAATAAATAAATTAATAAATCTTTTGTTTAAAAAAATAAATAAATAAAATACTTTAAGAGAAAAGTAAAAAAAAAAACATATATTTGTAACTTTATTGACTTGCTTACTTTATCAATGAGGTTGGGTGGGGGGGGAAGAAGAGAGAGAAGTTGGAACCAAAAGCTATAAAAACAAATGTTAAAAAATTTTTTTACATGCAACACAGAAAGAAGATGTACAGGCAAGGGAGTATAGCAATCTATCTTGCCCTATATGACAATAAGGGGCAGGGGGATAGGAAGGGCAGTGATTTAGGTTGGCAGATGGGATAATCAGAATGCATGCCATCCTGGAGTAGGGTGAAGGGGAATGATGGGGAGAAAATCTGGGGCTCAAAATCTATTGGAAATGAATGTTGAAACTAAAATAAAATAATTTTTAAAGAGGGTAAAGTAATAGAAAACAAGAAAGAACATTATGGATAAATATTAAAAAAAATGAATGTATTATTCTCTAACTTCAGATCAGACCTCACTGCAGGAGATCATTATTTCCCAATACTATATTCTCATGTATTTGTTTCATAGCAATCAATCCTCTCTACTCTCAAGCATCACATTATTTTCTTGGGCCACTCAACAAGTTGAGGATTGCCCATTGTACTTTACTGTTGGAAAAAAATGAAACCACTCACCTAGAAATGATCTAACTCATCTACCTCTCATATCACATCACTCAGGTATCTCCCACTCTATTTTGTTTCTGTCTCCTATGATGAAGGGATCATTTTCCCTAGAGCCATAGAACTCTACATTCAACAATGTGTTCATCTCCTCCTGTCTTCTCCAGTAGATTTCTCTAATGTCATTCCAACTCACTAATTTTCAATCTCTCCCTATCTCCTGGTTTGTTTTTTTGTTTTTTTTTTTTTTGCTTATAAACAACAGCAAGCAAACAAAAGCAAAGCAAAAACATTGTCATCCAAGCCAACTATACTTTTTTATCATTCTACATGAATGGGTTTTGTTGGCAATTACTCCCTTCTTCTTCTCTTCTTAAATTCCTTGAAAATCAGTCTTCATGAGGTGTTTAACTTCTCACTCCTTTCTAAACTCTCTGCAATCTGTTTTCAAATGTCATCATTTAGCTAAATCTTACCTTTCCATAATTACCAAAGACCCTTAATTGGTAAATCTAATGATAATTCCGTTCGATCTCTCTGCATTTGCCACTGTTAATCAATGTTCTTCCTTATTCTCTTTGCCCTATGCTTTCATGACACCACTCTCTCCTGCTTCTAACAGCTCTGCTCCTGAATCTTCACCCATGGCACCTCTGCTAACTGGGAATCTCCCACATTTCTTTCCTGAGTGCTCTTCTCTTTTCTGTTTAAGCCATCTCACCCAGTGTTCTCATCATAATCAATGTATTCAATTATTTTCTCTATATAAATGATTACAAGATATCTCAATTTAATTTGATTTATACTTGTAATAAATCCACATATTTAATCAGTTGTCTGTTTATTGTCATTCTCAGAATCTTGCCATTCTCACTTTCTCCATATTTGCTAATCATCATTTCTCTCCGCTCTCAGCAATTTCCCTTGTTCATCATCTCTTACATGGAATAATGCAATAGCCTCCCACTTGGTCTCAACATATCTTTCATAAAATAATACAATAGCCTCCCAATTGGCCTTCCTGCCTCAAGTTTCTCACTAATTCAATCCTTTCCTGCCAAAATGATTATCTGAAATTGTGATTTTAGCTATGTCACTCATTCCTTCAATAAAAGCCCATATGTTCTAATTATTTCTAGGATCTAATAGAAAATCCTCCATTAAACATTTAGTCTTTTTTAAAGGCTGACCACATCCTATCATTTCCAAATGTCTTACATTCTACTCCTACCAACACATTTGCTTCATGAATTTTCCCTGAATGTGACATTCCATTTCTGGTTTTGTGCCTTTCTACTGCTATCAACTTCTATAAAATTCTCTTTCCTTACCTCTTTTATTTTTATTTTTTAAAGCTATTGGGGTAAAGTAACTTGATCAATGTTACATGGTCAGTTATTATTTGTGTGTGGGTGCTCATTTTCTGAGGCTGGAACCCATCCCAGGTCCTTCCAACTCTGGGGCCAGACCTTTTACTCACTGTGCCACCTAGCCACCCCTAAATGTTATTTTCTTTGGTTTTGGTTTTGTTTTTGCTTTTTTGGAGGGGGGAAGGCAGGGCAATTGGAGTAAGTGACTTGTCCAAGGTGACATGGCTAGTTTTTGAGTTAAGTGTCTGAGGTCTTATTTAAACTCAGGTCCTCCCAATTCCAAGGTTGGCACTTTATTCAATGAGCCACCTAGACACCCCTCTTTTTTCACCTCTTTCAAATTTTAAATTTAAATCTTAGTTTTCTTAACTTCCTTAAAGACTTTCCTCAAAGTCCTTGTGCTGTACGATGTCTTTCTTGGAGGCTTCTGGGTCTAGTATTACTCTGCCTTTAAACAAAGAAATATTTTTCAGTAGATTTTTAGATACTTCAACTCTGCCATCAAAATTATGTCTTGTGTCTATAGCAATATTATTATCTAGACCGAGGAATTCATAATGATTTCTTCATTCCCACTGATGTGTTTCCTATATTCTCCACTTGCCTCCACTGATTTACTGATTTACATGGAGGTACATATATATGTGTACCTGATATGCAAAGTTACTACACAATCCATTTATTTAATCTTTTTATTATTATTATTATTATTGTATTTATTTCCATGGATATATTGTACACATGATTTGCAGTTCACCGAGTTTTCCTAACACTTGAAAGTTGATATTAATCTCCTTTGTATCCAAATATCTTCACTATATCACTCATAGGTTTTTCAATGTTACCTAATATAGCTTTGTTAACATTTGCTTGGCCACTAAAGAATGTGCTACACACCAAAACTCCATGCGATACCTTATTTACAATGAATGTATATGGAAAAGTGGTCTTGTGGGTTATAGTAGTGTTTGTATGTTATGGAGAGAGAAGATACAACTTCATTTCGATAATATGGCAAAATTCCTTGGAAACCCAGTTTTCAGTGCTAATGGTATTTCTGCCAAAACTTTGTTTTTCTTTTTTCCTTTCCAGATTAACTCCAGTGAATTATAATTAAGCAGGAACTACTACATACTGAATAGCCTATTAAAATAAAAGTTAAAGAGACTGCAAAATTGTATTCTCACTTTTATAATCTTCACTCTGTCCAAGTCCCGGCTCTCAAGTTTACTGGCAGAATAGAATCAGCATAATTTTCTCTGCCGGAAATTGTAAGATTGCATGCTATATTTTTCTTGTCATTTTTACTCCACTTCTATGAGGAATATTTGAGTCTTAATATAATAATTTCCCTCCTTTTGATCCTCTCATTAACATGAAAAGTTAACTATTTCACTGTTGTGTAATATGCATTATTTTCAAAATCTAAATACATAAAATAATAATCTTGGTGCATGATAAATGTATACAAAAAAGTAGGAGGAAGTGGACAAGTTGGCTTGTATTCATCTGAACTTAGTTCTAAAAAAAGATTAAAAACACAAATTTAAATACTTCAGGTTATAAATACATTAAATTGAATGGGGAAACAGAAAGGAAAGAAGGACAGAGGCATTTGAGGGAATATAGAAGTAGAGAGTATTGTTTCAGGAAAAAAATACATAAGGTGTCATAAAAAGGAGATCAAAATGAGAGAAGGAATAAAGTGTAAGAACCAATAATCAGAATCTGGACTATGTAAAAAAGGAGGAGAAGCAGATGAATAGTATCTAACTACTGCAATTATAATTACTAGTGTGGATTTCATTCTTTTTCTTTTACTACCTTCTTCATTTTAAACAGGTATGTGAGGGGGTGAAGGAAGTAAATAAAGGCATGAAATATATAATTATGGGAAATCATAATTGCTAATTACAACCATGAATGCACTATGTTCAATTTACCATCAAATAGAGGAGGGCTGCTGAATGGATTTGAAAGCAGAAACCTACAATATACTCTTTATAATAAACATACTTGAAATATAAAGGTTAATTCTAAGTTAAAATAAGGAGTTGGGAATTTATTATGCTTGAAGCAATTTTTAAAAAGATATGTACAATCATAATAGGGTCTAGGGAAAATATACAAGACAGGAAAAAAACAAGCAGGAAAAAAAGATATTATGCTTAATAACACCTTAGGTAATGAGTACTGAAAAAAAAAACTAATCGAATTGCAGAAGGTGTTAGATATGAAGAGGGAAACTATCATACTTAGTGTTCTCAGGGTGGTCTTGGAGCTAAAATAAAAAAATAAAGAACTTAAATAATTTTCTCTAAGAAAAAAAAAACTGTAAAAAAAAAAAAACTACAAAAGGAAGGAGGGAGAGAGGAAAAACAAAAACCTCAGGATCCAGTCCATTTTCAAGTAATTTCTATTAAGCATCTAAAGAACAGTTAATTGCAACTTTTAATAGTCTTCAAAAATAGATAAAGAATGAATCACCCCAAAATTCTAATATGAAAAGGTATATTCTTTTCCCCACAATTTCCTTATTTATTTTTACTTTTTAACGTTCATTTTCACAAGATTTTGTTTTACAATTTTTTCTCCCCATCTTTCCCCAACTCCACCTCAAAATATTGAAGCTACTGAATAAATTTCCTCCAGTCTGTTCTCTCTTATATCCTCACTCACCACCCCCCAGTTAATTTTGTTTTAAACATTTGTTTTTAGAACTTTGATTTCCAGATTTTTTTCCCCTTTCTTCCCTCCTCACCCACCCCCACTGGGAAGATAAGCAATTCACCATAGGTTGTAAATGTTTAGTTATACAAAACATTTCCATAGTAGTTATATTGTGAAAGACTAACTATAATTCCCTCCATCCTACCCCACCCCTCATTTATTCTGCTTTCTCCTTTGACCCTGCCCCTTTTCAAAAGAGTTCACTTATAATTACCCTCTCTCCCAATCTACCATCCCTTCTATCATCTCTTCTCTTATCCCCTTCCCCCCCCTATTTTGGGGTTGACCCATTCCCTTTCACCTTCCTGCTCTTCCCTTCCATTGTAGCACTTTTCTCTTGCCTCTTTTATATGAGACAATTTACCCTAATCTATCTCTCCCTTTCTCCTCCCAATATATTTCTCTCTCACCTCTTAATTTTTTTATTCAATATCATTCCTTCATATTCAACTCATCCTGTGCTATATATATATACACACACACACACACACACACACACACACACACACACACACACACATTCATAAATACATACATGGATATTCCCTTCAGCTATCCTCATACTGAGAAAAGTCTTATGAGTTACAATTATCATTTTTCCATGTAGGAATGTAAATAGTTTAACTTTAATGAATACCTTATTATTTCTTTTTCCTGTTAACTTCTCATGCTTCTCTTGCTTCTTATATTTGAAAGTCAAATTTTCTGTTCAGCTCCTTTTTTTTCATCAAGAATTCTTGAAAGTGGGGTCAGTCAAGATGGTAGAGTAGAAACAGGAATTTCATGTGGCTAAGGCTTTCACCTCCTCCAATTCATGTAAAAGGTGACTCTGAACAAACTTTGGAGATACAGAACCCACAAAATGCCACAGAGAAGCTAACCGCTTGCCATGGACAGCCTGGCAGGCCAGCAGGAATCTGCCAGAACAGCACTCTGGGAGCTGAACCCAGCTCCTTGCAAGCCCAAGGTTTTAGCCTCAGGGAAACTTGACCAACCACCAGCTGGAGGGACTTCAAATCACCAACAGTTGTGGTGTTTTGCAGACTCATCAACACATAAATGTTAGGGACAAACTGAGTGTAGTGTGGACTTTGGGACCCAGAAGTTAGGGAGTAAGGTCAGCCTTTGTACCTGTGGGCAAGAAGTGGCTGAGGTACAGTGGCTGTGCATCTACAGACACTTGGCTGCTTCAGTTCCTAGCCTGCAGATTGTAGTGGGGACCAAGTGACCAGTCTGAGGGGTAATCACTCTTGCTTTAACCTGCTTGTTTCTGGATTGTGATGTAGGGTGGAGGTCCTGGGGTGCATGCATAAACTGCCTGCCAGAGAGTGTTGAGGCTTCAGAGAGGGCACCCAACTAATAGCTACAGAACCAGAGAAAAACCCCAGCATTTGGGATAAAGCTCCCCTGTCTCATAGCCGAGTCCTACTGTGACAAAAAGCTCAAAACTCAAGTAATTGAGTGGCAACATGAGCAAACGAGTGAAGCAAAGCAAGCAGAGCAGCCAAAATATACACTCCTATTTTGGAGACAAAAAAACATCAAAGGATGGAGCAGGAGGAAGTCAATGAAATAAGAACTCCTGCACCAAAAGCTTCCAAGAAAAATACAAGCTTATTACAGGCCATAGAGGACCTTAAGAAGGATTTTGAAAACCAAATAAGAGAAGTGGAAGAAAAATTGGGAAGAGAATTGAGAATGATATAAGAAAATTATGAAAGGAGAGTCAACAGCCTGACTGATGAAAATAGTAGCTTAAAAATAGACTACCTCAAATGGCAAAAGAGGTCCAAAAAGCCAATGAGGAAAAGAATGCCTTAAAAATCCAAATTTGCCAGATGGAAAAAGAATATCAAAAGCTTACTCAAGAGAATCATTCCATCAGAATTAGATTGGAACCAATGGAAGCTCTTGACTTTATGAGAAATCAAGAAACTATTTAACAGATCCAAACAAATGAAAAAAAAATTAGAAGAAAATGTTAAATATCTCATTGGGAAAACCCCTGACCTGGAAAATAGATCCAGGAACAACTCCTGAAAAAGATCCCCAAAAGAAAACTCAAAGCAACATTATAGTCAGATTCAAATTTCCCAGATCAAGGAGAACATATTGAAAGCATCCAGGAAGAAACAATTTGAATATTGTGGAAACACAATCAGGATAACACAGATTCTGGAAGCTTCTACACTGAGAGATTGAAAGGCTTGGCATATCATATTCCAAAAGTAAAAGGAGCTGTGATTAAAGAAAAGAATCACCTACCCAACAAAACTGAGTATCATGTGTCAAGGGAAAATATAGTCATTCTATGGACTAGAGGATGTTCAAGCATTCTTGATGACAAAACAAGAATTGAATAAAACATTTGACATTCAGATACAAGAAGCAAGAGTAGTATGAGAAGGTAAACAGGGAAAAGAAATCATAAGGAACATATCAAATTTGAACTACTTAAATTCAAAAATGGAAAAATGATAATTGTAACTTTTGAAACATTTTTCAGTATGACAGTTGAATGGAATATATATATATATATATTTATATATGTGTATGTATGTGTGTATGTATGCATATGTATATGTATATATGTCTATATAGTAGGGTATAAGGGCTTATGAATACATATGTCAGTGTTTGTATATATGTGTATGAGTATATATAGATAGAGGGCACAGGAATAATTTAATGGGAAAGGATGATATTTAAAAGGTGAAATTAAAAGGTGAGAGAGGAATATAATGAGCAGAGATGAGGAGAGACAGAATAAGGTAAACTATCTCATATAGAGGAGTCAAGGGAACATGGTTACAATGGAGAGGAAGAACAGGAAGGCAAAAGGGATTGGGTCAACTTTATTTTCATTGAATTTGGCTTATGGAGGGAAGGACATACACACAAAGTAGTGTATCTCACCCTGGAGAAGATTAGGGAGTAAGGGGATAAGAGGGGGAATGATGGAATGGGGGGCAGGATGGGGGTGAGGAAATTTGGAAGAACCCACTTCTGAAAAGGGACAGGATCAAAGTAGAGGATAGAAGAAGAGGGAGGTGAGAAAGAATGGAGGGAAATATAGTCAGTCTTTTAAAATATATCCACTGTGGAAATGATTTGAATAGTTATACACATACAATTCATATTGAATTCCTTATCTTCCCAGTAAGGGTGGGGGACAAGTGGGGAAGGGAATGAATCTGGAATTCAAAACTTTAAAATCAAATGTTAAATATATATATATATATATATATATATATACATATATAATTTTTGTATTATATAGTATATATAAAAGAAATTCTATGTATTAATATATAAAAAAGAATGCTTTAAATCCTTTATTTCATTGAATGACCTTATCATCTCTTGAAGCATTATACTCAGGTTACCTGTTTATGTTATTCTTGCTTTCAATCCTAGCTCCTTTACCCTCCAGAGTATCTTATTACAAGACCATTTATCCCTTAAGGAAGAAGCTGCTAGGTCTTGTTTCATCTTGATTGTGTTTGCACAATACTCAAATTGTTTCTTCCTGACTGCTTGCAGTATTTTCTCCTTGACCTGGGAACTCTGGAATTTGGCGATGATAATCCTAGGGGTTTTCTTTTTGGGATCTTTTTCAAGAGATGAATTCTTTCAAGTTCTATTTTGCCCTAAGGTTCTAGAATGTCAGGGCCATTTTGCTTGATAATTTCTTGAAAGAACATATTTAGGCTCTTTTTTTGATCATGGCTTTCAGGTAGTCCAACAATTTTTAAACAATCTCTCATCAAACTATTTTCCAGGTAAGTCATTTTTCTGATGAGATATTTCACATTGGCTTTTATTTTTTCACATATTCGGACCTTTTTCTTTTTAAAAAAATTTTATTAAACAAATGTTTTATTAAATTATGGTTTACATCATTCATTTTCACCAGATTTTGAGTTACAATTTTTCCCCATTTTTCCCCTACCCACCATCCCAGAATAGCAGTCCCACAAGAGAGCGCTTCCTCCAAGCTGCTCTCTCCCATATCTTTTCCTATACCCCCTTCGACTTTTCCATTAGAGCAAGGTGAATCTCCGTGCCCCAAGGGCTGCACATCTTATCTCCCAATTACATGCAAAAGAGTATCAAATATAGTATTTATATATGTTTGAAAGGTTTAATTTTAAGACCTCAACTTTCAGATCCATTTCCTTCCTCCCTTGTCACCCATTCCCTCTGGGAGGATAAATAATTCAGTATATGTTGTACATGTCTAGCTATGCAAAACAGTACCATAGTAGATATACTGTACAAGGCTGCTTATAATTCCCTCGCACTCATCCCACCCCCCAACTGATCCATTCCCTACTTGATCTTGTCCCTCTTCTATAGTGGGTACTTGCAACCTCCCCTCCTCCCAAGAAGGCCCTCCCATCCATCATCACTCCTCTCATCCCTCTTCCCCCTATTCTGCTTCAAGTTGAGATATCCCATTTAGTATGTATGTCATTCACTCCCTGAACCAAATTCAATGAGAATGTGGTTTTGTCTTTTTGCCTTCCTATCCTTCCCCGCCGCTGCAGCCACTTCCTCTTGCTTCTTCTACATGAGATAGTTTACCCTACCCTGTCTCTCCCCATCTCCTCTTGCCACTTTCCTCTCTCACCTCACAACTTCACCCCTTAAGTATCATCCCTTCCCAACAAATTCAACCTATGCCCTCACTCCATGTATAACTGTAAGCATATATACACACATTCACATATGTATTTAAATGACCATACACACTTCTTCCATTATTTTCATATTGAGAAAGGTTTCATCAGTCAGTTATTGTGTTTCCATGTAGGAATGTAAATAGGTCAACTTTGATAAGTTTCTTTTCCCTGATTACCTTCTCAGGCATCTATTGCTGTCTAGATGTCAAATTTTCTATTCAACTCTGGTTTTTTGCTCAAGAATGCTTGAAAGTCCTCTATTCCACTGAATGACAATATTTTCCCCTGAAACAAGGTACTCAGTTTTGCTGGGTAGGGGACCTTTGGGTTCAGTTCCAGCTCTTTTGCCCTCTGGAATATCGGATTGTGTTTCCACAATACTGAAATTGTTTCTTCCTGGCTGCTTGTAGTATTTTCTCCTTGATCTGGGAATTCTGGAACCTGCCTATAATATTCCTGGGAGTTTTCTTTTTGGGATCTTTTTCAGGAGGTGATCTGTGGATTCTTTCAACCTCTATTTTGCCCTCTGGGTCTAAAACATCAGGGTAATTTTCCTTGAGAATTTCTTGAAGGGTGATTTCCAGGTTCTTTCTTTGATCATGGCTTTTGGGTAGTCCAATAAGTTTTAAATTATCTCTGCTGAATCTATTTTCCAGGTCAGTGGTTTTTCCCATGAGATTTTTCACTTTGCCTTCTATTCTTTCATTTGTTTGAATCTGCTTAACAGCATCTTGATTTCTCATAAAGTCATTAGCTTCCATTTGCTCCAGTCTAACTCTGAAGGAATGAATCTCCTCAGTGAGCTTTTGAGATTCTTTTTCCATCTGGTAAATTCGTCTTTTGAAGGCATTCTTCTCCACATCACCCTTTTGGGCCTCCTTTGCCATTTGAGTTAGTCTATTTTTAAGGTGTTGTTTTCGTCAGTCAGGCTGTTGACCCTCATTTCATACTTTTCCTGCATCCTTCTCATTTCTCTTTCCAATTTTTCCTCCACTTCTCTTATTTGATTTTTAAAGTCCTTCTTAAGGTCCTCTCTGGCCTGTAATCCACTCATATTTTCTTTTAAGGCATTTGGAGCAGGATTTCTGACCTCACAGTCCTCTACCTGTTCCATGCTTCAATTCTCTTGCCTCCCAAATAGGAGTCTAATGTTGCATTTTTCTGTTTATTTTGTTTCCTTTGCCTCAGCGTGTTGCCACTTAATTACTTGACTTTTCTGCTTTTTGCCACAGTAGGACTCTGCCACCAGACATGGGAGCTTCCATCCCAAAGTTGGGGTCTTCACGACTTCCATTTCTGGCAAGCTGGATACCCACCCCATGACGCCCACCCTAGACCACAATCCAGATCCAGGGAGGTTAAAGTAAGAACGATTAACCCCCAAGACTGATTGCTGGATCTCCCTACAATTTGCTGGCCAGGAGCTGGAGCTGCCACTGAAAACTGCAAAATGGTGTGTCTCCTCAGCTGCTTCTAGTCCCTAGGGGAGGAAGTCAACACGTTCCCCAAATACTGGTCCCAAAGTCCATAGGGCACTCAACTCTCACTTTGTCCTAGGCGTCTCTGTGTTGATAATTCTGGAATTGCCACAGCTGCTGGTATTCTGGGGTCCCTCCAGCCGGCTGCTGGCCCAACCACCCTCGGGTTAAATCCGAGACTCACATGGACCTGGCCTCAGCTCTGCACAAGCTGGGCTGTCAGCTCCCAGTGTGCTGTGCTGGCCCTTCCTGCATGGCTGCTGGGCTGTCCTCAGTGGGTGGCTAGCTTTTCTGTGTCGTTCTATGGGTACAGGGGCTCCAGAAGTTGTTCAGAGTCCCCTTTTACGTTGTTTGGAGGTGTTCGGGCAGGGGGGGGGGAGAGTGCCTTGGACATGCTGTTTCTACTCCGCCATTTTGGCTCCCACTTGGACCATTTTCATAGTATCTTAATTTCTCATAAAGTCATTACCTTCCATTTGCTCCAACTGAATTTTGTAAGACTTATTCTCTTCAGTGAGTTTTTAAAATTCCTTTTCCATCTAGCATAGTCAGCTTTTTAAGGCATTCTTCTCCTCATTGGCTTTTTGGGCCTCTTCTGCCATTTGGGTTTGTATATATTTTGAGGTGTTAGATTCTTCAGTATTTTTTGGTGTCTCCTTTAGCAGGTTGTTTATTCACTTTTCATCCTATTCTTTTACCTTCCCAACTTTTCCTCCACTTCTCTTATTTGATTTTCGAAATCCTTCTTGAGTTCTTCCATGGTCTGTAAGCACTTCACATTTTTCTTGGAAGCTTTTGATGCAGGAATTCTGACTGTGCTGTTTTCCTCCCATTCCATGCTTTGATCCTTTTTGTCCGCAAAAAAGGATTCTGTGGTCTGTTTTTGCTTCCTCTGCTTGCTCATATTGCCAACCAAGTACTTGACTTTAGAGTTTTTTTCCATTGTGGAACTGTTTTTCAAGATTCTAGAGAGCTGAGGTTTTCACAGCTGGCAGACCTATTAAGAGAGCATGCTCCCTGAAGTCCCCATAAGTTCTGACACACTGACCACACAGCCCAGGACCACTTCCCTGGACCACGATCCAGATGTAAGGAGGTAATTACCCAGTGAAGGTTGCTTTTGCCCCCGCCCCCCTACAATCTGCAGGACAGGAGCTCCATAGGCAGCCATGTGGCTACAGCTGCAGCCACCAATACCCCACTACTTCTTACCCTGAGGTCAGGGGCCAGAAGTTTCTCTTCTTCACCTAGTTCCAACAGAGTTCCTTACTGATCTTTTACTTTCTTTTTTGGTGTTCATGGGTTGAGAAGTCAGGAAACTGCTAAAACTTCTGGTAATTCACTCTCCATATGTCTGCTCTGGTCATGGCTGTTTGGGACTACCTTGAGGCCAGAACCACATGGCTCACATTGGACTGTGCTCAGTTCCCAGCCTTGTGTGAAAGCCCCTTCATGCCAGCCTTCTGTGCTACCTTCAGCAGGAGATTTTATCTTCCTCTGTCACTTTCTGAGTTCTTTAGCTCTAAAGTTTGTTTAGAGCTTATATTTGTTTATATTTTTACATGTACCAAAGGTGATTGTAGCCCAAGCTAAGTGGGGGTTCTATTTTTACTCTGCCATATTGGCTCTGCCCCAACAGGTATATTCTTCATGTCTTAATCAGTGAGAGATACTTCAGAGAATGTAAACAGCATATCAACATCTCTAAAAAATGTCACAGTAAAAATATTACATGAAATGTTAACAAAGAGAATACAGAACAAATCACAATGTATAAAATTATGAAATTTAATTAATAAGAAGAATGTAAAGAATTTCTTCATTATTAGGGAAACTATAAAACTGATAGATAATATTAGATTATAAAACCACATAAATCAGTAGACACAGGAGAATGTTCTGATAGATACAATACAACACATTATCATGGTGCCTTAGAGAAATCTAGAGATTCAGTTAAAATTTCTAGAGAGCTGACTCCACCATTAGGACCATCTGGCTTCATCTCTGACTCATAATACATAGTTGCTGTATGACTCTGTACAAGTTATTTAATCTCTTATTAACTCAAGCTATTTCCTAATACAATAAGTTCTAGAGAAATTATGAAGCTACATTGGCTTTAAGGGATTTCCTACTCACAGTGTTTCCTCTATCAATAAAATCACAAATCTAAACCCTACTTCTTAAGACTAAAAAAGTTCCCCCAAAATGTAAATAAGTACTGATGATCATAAAAAGAAGAAAGTCAATTATCAACAGCCATATGTAAAATTATCCAATTTCTAATAAAAAGAGAAATAAAAATAAATACAACTCTAAGCTTCCCACTCATACCAATTATATATAAGATAAAAAAAGATAATTGTAAGTAAGGTTGTAGAATAACAGGGTATGCTAATGCAATGTTAGTTCTGTAATGACCCAATAATTTTGACAACCAATTTGGAATCATAACAAAAAAGACACTAAATCATGTGTAACTTCTGACCCACTGGTACTGTGCTTAAGCAAATATACCCTAGAATTCAGAGGAAAATAGAAAAATTCCTGACTAAGCTCTTCTACTCCTCCCTTTCCAGGAGAGAGCAGCATACATTATTCCTTTAGCTTTTAATTTCCAGAAATCCACATAGCCACACTATTATAAACACTATCCTGTTGTCAAAATGTTCATTATGTCTCAAAGTCTGGTTTACACTAGGACCCTATGATTCCTCCATGAGGTTACCATCTTGAGACTTACCCAGTAACTCAGCATCAATGGATTGTAGGGAGATATTAAATAGAGGTTAAGAAGTAAGATGTTCTAGTGATATTGTAGAGGCACTGTAGCCAAGGAGCTGCAAGCAACTCGATTATGGTAATCATGTTAGACCTCAGTATATTCTGCTTAAATGGGAGATATTAACTAATGGAAGGAGAAAAAAATACTATAATAAGACATAGGAGGACTACCTGATCAGCTTCTACTTCACAATTTTGCCTAAGTCTATTTGTTTTTTAAAGAAACAGGCATTTTCGGGGCGGCTAGGTGGCGCAGTGAATAGAGCGCCAGCCCTGGAATCAGAAGGACCTGAGTTCGGAGCCGGCCTCCGACACTTAATCCACACAAACAAAACCCTAGCCGTGTAACCTTGGGCAAGTTACTTAACCCCAATTGCCCTAAAGGGGCGGCTAGGTGGCGCAGTGAGAAAGAGCGCAGGCCTCGGAGTTTGGATGACCCGAGATCAGATCCGGCCTCAGAAAATGAGCACCCACGCATAAATAATGACTAGCCGTGTAACCTTGAGCAAGTTACTTAACCCCAATTGCTTAAAAAAAAAAAAAAAGAAACAGGCATTTTCATTATATATATCCTCTTCTATATAGCAAACATTTAGAAAAACTGTATGGTCAAACAAAGGGTAAGTTTTGGAATCAGAAAGAAATGAGTTCATATATTATTTCAGAATTAATTTTGAGACCACATAAATAATTTAATTCCTTATTACACCATAGTTCAAGAGAGTGACAGAGATAGCGAGAGAAAGAGAGAGACAGGGATAGAGAGGAAGGGAGAGATAGAGATAGACAGAGACAAAAATAGAGAAACGTAGAGAAAAATAGAAAGAAAGAGAAAAATATATACATAGAGAGGTTGTTACATCTTTGAATAATGGGCAAAGATTATTTTCAGTTTGCATGTCTTTTAAATACACATTTTATGGATATATTAATATTTAGGACAAAACAGGTTTAAAATAACCCTTATGTTTTAATAAAAAATGGAGACATTCTGTGAACCACTTGCCCTTCCTCTCCAATCTCACATGATATGGTAAAAATAGAGTTCACTACCTTAGTCCTCATCCTATCTCTTTGTATACATCATCTTTCAAAAGATTTCATTATAGATCAGCTTACCAGAAATATTTCCATCATCCTTTTAGGAGCTCTTCAAAGATCAGTGTGGAGTTCACTTTTCACTCATCACATTAATGACCTGCCTAGCAATTGAACAAAATCTAATGTATTTATGCATGCAAATCATACAGCTCTCCTATTTACTGCAAATGATATTTTCAACATTCCTAATACCCTTTTCTCTGAATTGCTGTATGTGATTAGCTTGCTAATAATCATATTTCTTCAATTTGTGGGCATAGGGAGAGGGTGCTTTTTAAATTCCCCATTTCAGTCATCTTATTATAATCACACTTTATCATATCTCATGATATAATGAGAAGTCTCATGGCAAAATGAATATTCAACAATGAATTATGAACCTCAAGGCTGGTCTTGAAGCAAAAAAAAAAAAATCTGAGTTCAAGTCCTTCCTCTGATACAGAATAAAGCTGAAGCTCTTTCAAGACTTTAAGTTTCAGAACAATGGTCCATTTGTATCATGTTCTCTTCCATTAAAATATAAGTTCATTGAATTCATGGTCCTTATTGTTATTGTTATTATTAGTAGATATTAGGTACTTAACACCTGTTTGCTAACATTGTTGAAATGCTTTGTTATGTTGGGAATTTCTCTATACTCATGAAATCATATAGGTTTTTTTTTTTCTTAATTTTTTTCTCTTAATTCCTCTCTTCCTTTATTCTTTCCATCCTTTCTTCTTTTTTTCCCAATTCAGCTGGGTTCGGGGGAAACTACGCACATCACTATTCCATAATTGCTTATGTTTACACTTGGGTAGTTTATTAGACAGCTGGATAAAATTTGGGGGATTTTAAATTTGAATTTATTGAAATTATGAAGATAAAGGCATATCTTCTGTAGACTCAATGGACATAGAACTGTATCTGAAGTTAGGAAGTCCTAAGTATAAATCTAGCATCATATACTAGCTGTAAAAGTCACTTAACCTTCAACTATCTCAGTCTCCTTATCTATAACATAGGGATAATAATAGCAACTAACTCCCAGAATCATTGTGATGATAAAATGATTTAATATGCATTAAAATTTTGCATACTTTAAAATACTATATAATTTCTTGCTGTTAGTATTAATACAGAAAAACCCAATGCAGACAGAGCACGGGTGATGATATGCATGTTTTCCTTTTCCAGATTTTTTTTAATTTCCTTGGCAAATGACTGCATTCTGAGAGTGTTGTATACTGCTTAGCTTGGAGATTATGAGCATTTGTTATAGCAACATCTATCCAAATCATTGTTCTTAAATTTCTGTTGACTGGGGATATGCCCAAGTGATATACATGCCATTTTATAGTGCTTAGTCTCTTGTGGTTGTTTCTCCTCCTCCTCCTCCTCCTCCTCCTCCTCCTTCTTCTTCTTCTTCGTCTTCTTCTTCCTCCTCCTCCTCCTCCTCTTCCTTCTCCTATTCCCTCTCCTTCCCCTCCTCTCCCTCTTCCTCCTCCATCACCACCACTACAAATACCACCAACATCATCACCACCAATACCATAAATGAATATTGTACAGAAGCTCCTAAAATGTCTTGGAGTAGTGTATGCATTCTTAAACTTTTATATAATGAAAACCTTTGGAAGTCTAATGAAACCTCAGGATGCCTCCTCAAAATAATGATTTAAAACCCATTAAATAAAATACATGCAGTTAGGGGCCAGATGATTATGGGTAACCTAATGTTATAATTTTACTAGGCATAGCACAAACTGTAGATTATACACATACACATAAACACACACACACACACACACACACACACACAGAAGTATCTGTGATATAAGGGAACATGCTACAGCTTCCAAGAAGTTCAGGAAATATAGTAAGAAAAATCAAAGTTTAGGGAGAACAACAGATGTGGTTGTATTACTTTCTCCAGATTCATTCATCATTCTTTGAGTAACAGTTAAGTTGACAGATCAAGAGTAACCCAAGGCCAAAATTTGCCAAGGGTTGAGCAGAGATATGACAAAAGGAAGAGAGATTTAAGAACACAGAGTAGTTAGCATTGAAATGACCACTTACAGATATGAAAGTAGAATCAAGACAAGGTAAGAGGCCTGAGAAAAGGATGCCAGGGTGTGTGTGTGGGGGGGGGATTCAAGGATTCAAGGAGGACAAAGAACAGTTTTACAATGAGTGGAACATAGAAGAAGATGGATGATAAGAGATTATTGTCAGAGAAATGTGAATATCAGAGTTTCTAATTAAGGAGGTAGAGTACTTGTAGGTAATACTTATACAACTGAGAGTTAAAGCCAGGCCTTCTGAATCCACATCTAATACTATGTACTGTAAACCATAATGCTCTTTCACATTCTTTATTAAACTAACACTCTTGGTGTAAAGGCATTCGTAGAATTAGGATTTTATCTATTATTTTAATTCAAACACAACGAGCAATGTTCCAGCAGGAGCAGGACAGAGAGTGTGAAATTGCTTTCTTAGCTTTCATTCACCTTTCAATCCAATTCAATTCAGGCCTAGGCACCTACTCTGTGCTTAGCACTGGGGTGACAAAGATATGACACAAAACTTTCATTCATAGAAGTGACAATATAGTGGAAGTGGGGAGTATAGAATATATTGAAACAAGTCAAGCTGTTAAATATATATATATATATACATACATATATGAGTTACACACACACACACACACACACACACACACACATATATATAACACATTATAATTTAAAAGAAGGTTGGGGAAAATATCATGAAAACATCAGAGATGTGTGAGGTCATTTTAAACCAGGATAGGGGTTGGGGGTAATGAGGTGAGTGAAGACTACATATATGATGTAGAGGAAAGATATGACTTAGAAATGTAGCAAGTGGAGAGGAAAAAGTATACATATTTCAACTACTACTGTGATAAAACACAATACCTGGTATGTGATTGTAAAATTACAAAGTTTTAAAGGTACATTATATGGTAACTCATAAAATTTACTGATTTCTTTACTTGATGTGCAGAAATTTCAACCTTCTGAAATGTTAACTAAGTAAATTCAAATAAAGTTGTTGTTATGCTGTAAAGTTAAAATGAGAAGATTTTACTCTCCCTCCCCCAAAAGGTAGACACATTCTTGCTCCATTTCATACTATTTTCCCATTGTGATTGAGAAATGCAACACTGTAAAGAACTTGGAGTAAAAATAATAGTATGTCTACACAGTACAACATATTTGACTGGGTATACAAAGATGAAATGATATAGCTATTGTTCTTGAGGAGCTTGAAATCTAATAAGGGATACAACAATGGAACAACTTAAAATATCATGTTTAAGGAAGGTTCAAGGAGATTAAACAATGAGCTATGAGAAATTCCAGAAGGGAGTAATGACTACCAGTTGAAAGGATTAAGAAAAGGTTAATGACAAAGGAGTACACATCTAGAAAAATGAGATTATTTTTATACTAAAGTGTTCTATACCAACCTCCCATAAAAAAGACTTCAAGTGCTACCTCATATATAAGAGCTTTAAGAAAATGTTTTTGAATCTAGTTCTCCCTGGTTGCATGATCAGTACTTCATGTGGTACCAAATACTGTTAAATTTAAATACAAGCTAGGGCCACTAATACAAACTTAGGTATCCCTGCCAGTGAAATGGTGGCTTATTTTTAAATTATAATGTTATCTATGTTTTATTGTGTTTTATTTATTTTGATAAATATTTCCTAATTACCTTTTCATCTGGCTCAGGTCCACTCAGGAATATTGTGGACAGGGGAACATGTTTGATACCTCTGTGCCACAACTACTACCTCTGAACGTCAACATGTAAAATACATAGAAAAATTCACATTCTATGTTACAAGATAAACACTCAAATCAATCTTACTGGTAACAACTCTGTGGCTGACTGAAATTAGGATTCCATTTTGTTCCTATCTCTTTCACAGTACCTTTATTTCATTTTATTTAGTCTGGAAAATGTGGTTGAATTGCCTCAATACTCACGATAGTCCCCTCCAGCTATAATTCTAATTTTGCTAAATAGAACTCTCTTTATAATTACATTAGAAGAAATACCCAAGGAATATTATTTGGGTGAGAAGCTCATCCCCAGGTAGAATCATACCACAAATCTCTTTTCTCTCTCCTCCCCCCTCCCTCATTTATTCATTCCCTTTCCACCTTTTAAAAAATTCTACTGAAAATAGGTTAGGTGGAGATAACGAAAATATTCCTATTTCCCTTTACTATATGAAAGACTTTCTGAAAGCAACACAGAAGTTCCATTCACCAAAGAGAGAGGAAATGTAGCCTCCAATTTAATTCTTGCTTCACAATTCTGACTGTTAGAAGCATCTGATAAAGAGCAATGTATTAAAGACCTTAACATCACATTGAAAGAAAGACATTGGGCTAAAGAGAATGGGAGAGGATAGGGAGTGACTTTCTGGTTGTACATTTATAGAGTGGTGAAAGAGTTCATCAGACCCTGGTTTTCCCCCAGCTTAATACCTATCATGTGGGCAGTTAATTCTACTCATTAATCACCCAAATCACCCCTGTGAAAGAAGTCAGTTTTTCATTACTACAACAAGACTACCATGTGCAACATGACATTATACAACCCATGCCATAGAGGGTGTGGGGATGAGGAATAGGGGGAAGGCATAAAAGATTTTTAAGTGGAGTTCATAAATGTTCTTTATCACTTAGAAGGATAATTTAGAATGAGAGTTGGGGGAGACATGAAGAACGACTGAGATATATGTAATTCTTTTGAGGCTAAAAAAAGACAAAGATTTAGGAGAATAAATTTTATGTAAACAAATTTCATTTAAAAATTAACTAATTTCTGAATCTTTCAAATTCACTATTTCTTTTTCTTTTTCTTCAGAATGCCTCCACACTGACTCCCTGGATACATTCCTGGTATAAGCTGACCTTTCTATTTTTGGTTATAGAAAGCCTTTCCCAGAGAGGAACATCAAAAGGGACTTAATTAGGTCAATGGTACATGAATCAATTAAAAATAAAATCATTAAGTATTAATTATGTGCAAAACACTATGCTAAACATTGTGGATACAAATAAGAAAATGACAGTCACTATTCTTTTTTTTTTAAACAAATGTTTTATTAACTTCTGTTTTACATCATTCATTTCCACCAGATTTTGAGTTACAATCATTTTCCCCCCATTATTCCCCTACCCAGCCTCCCAGAATAGTAGTCCCACAAGATATTGCTTCCTCCAATCTGCTCTCTCCCATACCTTCTCCCATACCCCCATCGACTTTTCCATTAGAGGAAGGTGAGTCTTTGTGTCCCAATGCCTACACATCTTATCTCCCTATTACAAGCAAAAGAGTATTAATAATAGTATTTATATATATTTGAAACATTTAATGTTACGAACTCAAATTTCAGATCCATTTCCTTCCTCCCTTGTCACCCATTCCCTCTGGGGAGATAAGTAATTCAGTATATGTTGTGCATGTCTAGCTATGCAAAACATTATCATAGTAGATACATTGTACAAGGCAGCTTATAATTCCCTCCCACTCATTCCACCCCCCACCTGGTCCATTCCCTACATGATCCTGTCCCTCTTCTATAGTGGGTACTTCCAACCTCCCCTCCCCCCAAGGATGCCCTGCCATCCATCATCCCTCCTCTCATCCCCCTTCCCCGTATTCTGCTGCAGGTTGAGATATCCCATTTAGTATGTATGTCATTTTCTCCCTGAACCAAATTCAATGTGAATGTGGTTTTGCCTTTTTAGACTTCCTTATTCTCCCCCTCCTTTCCAACCACTTCCCCTTGCTTCTTCCACATGGGATAGTTTACCCTACCCTGTCTCTCCCCATCTCCTCTTGCCACTTTCCTCTCTCACCTCATAATTTCATCCCTTGGGTATTCTCCCTTCCCAACAAATTCAACCTATGCCCTCTATCCATATATAACTGTAACCATATACACACACATTCACATATGTATTCCTATGACCACACCTCCTTCTTCCATTATTTTCATAGTGAGAAAGATATCATCAATCACAGTTATTGCTTTTTCATATAGGAATGTAAATAGTTCAACTTTGATAAGTTCTTTTGGATTTCTTTTCCCTGATTACCTTCTCAGGCATCTCTTCCTTCTTGTGACTGGATGTCAAATTTTCTATTCAATTCTGTTTTTTTCCTCAAGAATGCTTGAAAGTCCTCTATTCCACTGAATGACCATATTTTCCCCTGAAACAAAATGCTCAGTTTTGCTGGGTAGGTGACCCTTGGGTTCATTCCCAGTTCTTTTGCCCTCTGGAATATCATATTCCATGCCCTTCGATCCCTCAGTGTAGTAGCTGCCAGGTCCTGGGCTATTCTGATTGTGTTTCCACAATATTAAAATTTTTTCTTCCTGGCTGCTTGTAGTATTTTCTTCTTGATCTGGGGATTCTGGAACCTGGCTATAATATTCCTGGGAGTTTTCTTTTTGGGATCTTTTTCACGAGGTGATAGGTGGATTCTTTCAACCCCTATTTTGCCCTCTGGATCTAAAACATCAGGGCAGTTTTCCTTGAGAATTTCTTGAAGGGTGATTTCTAGGTTCTTTCTTTGATCATGGCTTTCAGGTAGTCCAATAATTTTTAAATTGTCTCTCCTGGAACTATTTTCTAGGTCAGTGGTTTTTCCCATGAGATATTTTACATTGCCTTCTAATCTTTCATTTCATTGGATCTGCTTAACAGCATCTTGATTTCTCATAAAGTCATTAGCTTCCATTTGCTCCAGTCTAACTCTGAAGGAATGAATCTCCTCAGTGAACTTCTGAGATTCTTTTTCCATCTGGCAAATTCGACTTTTTAAGGCATTCTTCTCCTCATTGCCCTTTTGGGCCTCCTTTGCCATTTGAGTTAGTCTATTTTTTAAGGTGTTGTTTTCCTCAGTCAGGCTGTTGACCCTCATTTCATACTTTCCTGCATCCTTCTCATTTCTCTTTCCAATTTTTCCTCCACTTCTCTTATTTGATTTTTAAAGTCCTTCTTAAGGTCCTCTATGGTCTGCACCCCGCTCATGTTTTCCCCTGGGGCTTTTGGAGCAGGACTTCTGACCTCACAGTCCTTTTCTCACTCTGTTCCCCCAAAATAGGAGTCTAGGTTTGCATTTTTCTGTTTCCTTTGCCTTGGCATGTTGCCACTTAATTACTTGACTTTTGGGCTTGTTGCCACACTATGGCTTTAAGGCCAGCTAGAGGAATTTTCATCCCGAACATGTGGGGGGCAACTTCCATTTCTGGCAAGCTTTAAATCCACCCACGACTTCCACCCTAGATCACAATCCAGATCCAGGGAGGTTAAAGCAAGAGCGATTACCCCCCAAGACTGATCACTGGATCTCCCTACAATTTGCAGGCTGGGAGCTGGAGCTGCCTTTGAAAACTACCAAATGGCGTGTCTCCTCAGCGGCTTCTAGACCCCAGGGGAGGGAGCCGATGCATTCCCTAAATACCGGACCCAAAGTCCATAGGACGCTAACCTCTTACTTTGTCCTAGTCATGTCTATGTTGATAATTCTGGAGTCGCCACAACTCCTGGTATTCTGGGGTTCCTCCAGCCGGCTGCTGGCCTTGCCACCCTGGGGCTAAAACCTCAGCTCACGTGGACCTGGGCTCTGCTTGGCTCCTGCGCTCTGCATGCTGCGCACTGAGTGTCTCAGACCACTGCGCTGGTCCTTCCTGCAGGGCTGCTGGGCTGTCCTCAGCGGGAGGTTGGCTTCTCTGTTTCATTCTGTGGGTGCTAGGGCTCCAGAAGTTGTTCAGAGTCCCCTTTTACATAGTTTGGGGGGAATCTGGGGGGCAGAGTAGCTTGGATGAGCTGTTTCTATTCCGCCATCTTGGCTCTGCCCCGACAGTCACTATTCTTAAAGAGTTCACATTCTAAAGGAAAAGACAACACATATGGAAAGTTTTAACTTCAAGTAAAATGGGGAGGTAATATTCCTTATTGTAGAGTGGCAATGATGATGGTAATGCTTTTATAAACACTATGATGATCAATCATTTATTTTCTAAAACATAATACAAATATTTTAAACAGCAAAGGATAAAGGCACTCTTGGAAATTGTAAGATAAGAAGATCCTCAATTAATTAATTGGGAAGTTAATCTTCCAAAATGGCTCTAGTAAGAGAAAAATGAGATTTGCTAGTTATTAGGCTAAAAATCAAAGGACCCAATGGAAATAAACTATAGACTAATGAAGATCTAAGGCACTGACATCTAGGAGGATTGAAAAAAAGTGAAAAGTAAAGACTTACATAAAATCATGTTACTATTTCAGAAACTTAACAGAAGGATTATAAATAGCCAGTAAAACCAGGACAGAATCATGGAATAGGTGTTAGAAGAAGCCAATACAATACAAATATATCTTTAACAAACCCAGCAATTACTAAACCAGTTTTTACTTGAATGCTTCCAAGGATTGGAGTTTCTCTCCCTTGTTTAACCTTTTTTTCTTCTTTTTTTAAAAATTACTTTCTGGAAAAATCTACTTTAAAGAAACAGTTAATTTCATTTTGTCTCAAGCATCCTATCCACATCAACATATACTGAGAATTTCCCACCACATTCATAGAACCCCTGGCATGACAAAGAATCACAGAATAAGTAAACATGGAATGGCTGGGATCTGAAACAGTAGAGGAAATACAGCTCTTCATGATATATTGGGACTTTTGGAAGATTAATCTGGGAGGGTAAATGAACTCAGATTCTCAATCTCATTTTGGGTTGTACCTGGAAAACTTTGCTTAAAGAAGTTTTAGCTGTTGAATTGGCCTCTAGGGAAGAAGGGGAAAATAAAATAATACAAACAAAAAGAAAATAAAACAAGTCAGAGCCTGTATAATATCCAGTGGTGTTGCTTGACCTGGGTATTGAAAGACAAACCCACTCTCTCCCTCTAACAGGCCCTTTTGATCTGAACCAATCCACATAGTAATACTGGGTTCAATCTGAGTGTGTGTGTTGGAGGTGGGGGAGAGGTTTAGGTATATAATTAGAATGAAGTTTGCTTTCCTTACCATACTCTTAAATTCATTCAGTACACCATCCTGGAGCATGGTGGAGGGGATGGTTACTTAAGGCTTAGGCTGATGACTTATCAAGGTGCTCTCAAAGTGGATATTAGAGAGGTTTTCACTTTATGATATAAATGAGATAGAGGTCGGTTATTTTATTCATACTCATAGAAGTACTAAAACAGAAAAAATAAAAAAACTTAATGTGTCAATGCAATGATTGAAAACATTAATTTAAGTTATAACTATAATTACAGTATATTGAGAGTCCAACACTTAGTCATATTAGAACAGTTTGTGGGATTGGTAATTAGAACAGTTTGTGGGATTGGTAATGAGAAATTTTAAATTTCATTTTATTTCTGCATTATGTAATGAACTTCTGGTACATGTGCCCTAATGGTAAATGAGCCTATGTTTGGGTTAGTCCTATTTTTAGGATTGATCTTATACAAAAGTTTCCCATGACATCAGAAAACTATGATTAATGGACCCATGAACTCTGAAACTCACAAGGTCATCTCCCATCTTGGTCATTTCTTCCTTAAATTTGAAATTCATCTACACAGCAACCACAAAGAGTAAAATGTGGCTAGTGACCAAGGTACAAGCTCTTTTACTTGAATCCATGTTCAATATGGAGAATGCTTTAGGGTAGGGGAAATGAAGGCAGCTAGGTAGCTCAGTGGATAAGGTGCCAAGACTAAAGTTAGGAAACTAATATTCCTGAGTTAAAATATGCCCCCCCAAACTTACTAGCTATATAACCTTGGGAAATTCATTTAACCCTATTGGTCTCAGTTCTTCATCTGTAAATTGAGGTGGAGATGGAAATGGCAAATTGATCTAGTGACTTTGCTAAGAAAGCCCCAAGTGAGGTCACAAAGTATCAGACACAGCTGAATAGCAACAAAAAGGGGATTAAAAGAGCATAGTCCATTCCCCTAGTCCCTCTTAAAGAATCTATTGGCAGAGTATATTGGCAGAAATATAGGGGACACAGAGAAACTGAGATAGAAAATGACATTTCTTTTAAATTACACATCGCTCCACTTCACTGATACTATCATGAGATGGGAAGAAGACAAACAACTGCTGAGTTTCTCACAGGATGCCATAATACTAAGTTCTTCTAAGCTGAAATAACTTCAAGGTCTAGGGAGAAAGTTCATCAAACTTCAAGGCACCTAAATGTTGAGTCAAATATGTTATTAGATGGAAGCAGTCTGGAAACATATATATATATATATATGTGTGTGTGTGTGTGTGTGTGTGTGTGTGTGTGTGTGTGTGTGTGTGTATAGATAGATAGATAGATAGATAGATAGATAGATAGATAGATAGATAGATAGATGCAGGAAAAGTATGAAATGAGAGTCAACAGCCTGACTGAGGAAAATAGCAGCTTAAAAATAGACCACCTCGGGGCAGAGCCAAGATGGCGGAGTAGAAACAGCTCATCCAAGCCACTCTGCCACCAGATTCCCCCCAAATGATGTAAAAGGGGACTCTGAACAACTTCTGGAGCCCCAGCACCCACAAAACGACACAGAGAAGCTAAACTCCCGCTGATGACAGCCCAGCAGCCCTGCAGGAAGGACCAGTGCAGTGGTCTGGGACCTGGCAGTGTGCAGCATGCAGAGCGCAGTAGCAGAGCCGAGCCCAGATGCACATGAGCCGAGGTTTTAGCCCCAGGGCAGCCGGGCCAGCAGCCAGCTGGAGGAACCCCAAAACACCAGGAGCTGTGGCGACTCCAGAATTATCAACATAGACTTGCCTAGGACAAAGTAAGAGGTTAGTGTCCTATGGACTTTGGGACTGGTATTAGGGAATACGTCGGCTCCTTCCCCTGGGGGCTAGAAGCCGCTGAGGACAAACGCCATTTTGTAGTTTTCAGAGGCAGCTCCGGCTCCCAGCCTACAAATTTGTAGGGAGATCCAGCGATCAGTCTTGGGGGGTAATCGCTCTTGCTTTAACCTCCCTGGATCTGGATTGTGATCTAGGGTGGAAGTCGTGGGTGGATTTACAGCTTGCCAGAAACGGAAGTTGCCCCCCACACGTTTGGGACAAAAATTCCTCTATCTGGCCTGAAAGCCATAGTGTGGCAACAAGCCCAAAAGTCAAGTAATTAAGCGGCAACATGCCAAGGCAAAGGAAACAGAAAAATGCAACTCTAGTCTCCTATTTTGGGGGCATAGAGCGGGAAAAGGACTGTGAGGTCAGAAGTCCTGCTCCAAAAGCCCCAGGGGAAAACATGAGCAGGTTGTAGGCCATAGAGGACCTTAAGAAGGACTTTAAAAATCAAATAAGAGAAGTGGAGGAAAAAATTGGAAAGAGAAATGAGAAGGATGCAGGAAAAGTATGAAATGAGGGTCAACAGCCTGACTGAGGAAAACAACACCTTAAAAAATAGACTAACTCAAATGACAAAGGAGGCCCAAAAGGGCAATGAGGAGAAGAATGCCTTAAAAAGTCGAATATGCCAGATGGAAAAAGAATCTCAAAAGTTCACTGGGGAGATTCATTCCTTCAGAGTTAGACTGGAGCAAATGGAAGCTAATGACTTTATGAGAAATCAAGATGCTGTTAAGCAGATCCAAAGAAATGAAAGATTAGAAGGTAATGTGAAATATCTCATGGGATAAACCACTGACCTGGAAAATAGATCCAGGAGAGACAATTTAAAAATTATTGGACTACCTGAAAGCCATGATCAAAGAAAGAACCTAGAAATCACCCTTCAAGAAATTCTCAAGGAAAATTGCCTGATGTTTTAGACCCAGAGGGCAAAATAGAGGTTGAAAGAATCCACAGATCACCTCCTGAAAAAGATCCCCAAAAGAAAACTCCCAGGAATATTATAGCCAGGTTCCAGAATCCCCAGATCAAGGAGAAAATACTACAAGCAGCCAGGAAGAAACAATTTCAATATTGTGGAAACACAATTAGAATAGCCCAGGACCTGGCAGCTTCTACACTGAGGGATCGAAGGGCATGGAATATGATATTCCAGAGGGCAAAAGAACTGGGAATGAACCCAAGGGTCAGCTACCCAGCAAAACTGAGTATTTTGTTTCAGGGGAAAATATGGTCATTCAGTGGAATAGAGGACTTTCAAGCATTCTTGAGGAAAAAACCAGAATTGAATAGAAAATTTGACACCCAGACACAAGAAGTAAGAGATGCCTGAGAAGGTAATCAGGGAAAAGAAATCCAAAGGAACTTATCAAAGTTGAAGTATTTACATTCCTATATGGAAAAGCAATAACTGTGACTGATGATATCTTTCTCACTATGAAAATAATGGAAGAAGGGGATGTGGTCATATGAATACATATGTGAATGTGTGTGTATATGGTTACAGTTATATATGGATAGAGGGCATAGGTTGAATTTGTTGGGAAGGGAGAATACCCAAGGGATGAAATTATGAGGTGAGAGAGGAAAGTGGCAAGAGGAGATGGGGAGAGACAGGGTAGTGTAAACTATCCCATTCAGAAGAAGCAAGGGGAAGTGGTTGCAAAAGAGGGGGAGAATAAGGAAGGCTAAAAAGGCAAAACCACATTCACATTGAATTTGGTTCAGGGAGAAAATGACATACAAACTAAATGGGATATCTCAACCTGCAGCAGGATAGGGGGAAGGGGGATGGGAGGAGGGATGATGGATGGGAGGGCATCCTTGGGGTGAGGGGAGGTTGGAAGTACCCACTATAAAAGAGGGACAGGATCATGTAGGGAATGGACCAGGTGGGGGGTGGGATGAGTGGGATGGAATTATAAGCAGCCTTGTACAATATATCTACTATGATAATGTTTTGCATAGCTAGACATGTACAACATATACTGAATTACTTATCTCCCAAGAGGGAATGGGTGACAAGGGAGGAAGGAAATGGATCTGAAATTTGAGGTCATAACATTAAATGTTTCAAATATATATAAATACTATTATTAATACTCTTTTGCTTGTAATAGGGAGATAAGATGTGCAGGCATTGGGACACAAAGATTCACCTTCCTCTAATGGAAAACTCGATGGGGGTATGGGAGAAGGTATGGGAGAGAGCAGATTGGAGGAAGCGATATCTTGTGGGACTACTGTTCTGGGAGGTTGGGTAGGGGAATAATGGGGGGAAAATGATTGTAACTCAAAATCTGGTGGAAATGAATGATGTAAAACAGAAGTTAATAAAGCATTTGTTTAAAAAAAAATAGACCACCTCAAATGGCAAAACAGGCCCAAAAAGCCAATGAGGAGAAGAATACCTTAAAAAGCAAATGTGCCAGATGGAAAAAGAATCTCAAAAGCTTACTCAAGAGAATCATTCCTTCAGAATTAGATTGGAGCAAATGGAAGCTAATGACTTTATGAGAAATTGACACTATTAAATAGATCCAAAGAAATGAAAAAAAATAGAAGAAAATGTGAAATATCACACTGGGAAAACCACTGACCTGGAAAATAGATCCAGGAGAGATCTTTTAAAAATTATTGGACTATCTGAAAACCATGATAAAAAAAAGAACCTAGAAATCATCCCTTAAGAAATTTTCAAGGAAAATTGGCCTGATGTTTTAGAACCAGAGGGCAAAATAGAGGTTGAAAGAATCCACCAAGCACATCCTGAAAAAGATCCCAAAAAGAAAACTCCTAAGAATATAATAGACACATTCCAGAATCCCCAGTTCAAGGAGAAAATATTAAAAGCATCCAGGAAGAAACAATTGGAATATTGTGGAAACATAAATAGGAAAACACGGGATCTGGAAGCTTCTACCCTGAGGGATCAAAAGGCTTGGCATATCATATTCCAGAGGTAAAAGGACCTGGGATTAAAGCCAAGAATCAGCCACCCAACAAAACTGAGTATCATGCTACAGGGGAAACATTCTTGATGAAACAGCCAGAGTTGAATAAAAAATTTGATATTCAGATACAAGAAGTAAGAGAAGCATGAGAAGGTAAACAGGGAGAAGAAATCATAAGGAAAATATCAAAGTTGATCTATTTACATTCATCCATGAAAAAATGATAATTGTAAATTATGAAACATTTTTCAGTGTGAAAATAGTTGAATGGAATAAAAATATATGTGTGTGTGTGTGTGTATATATATATATATATATATATATATATATATATATATATATATATATATATGTAGAGAGAGAGAGAGAGAGAGAGAGAGAGAGAGAGCAGATTGGAGGAGGGCATATCAAGTGGGATAATTATTTTGGAGTGGCGCTTAGGGGTAAAACAGGGAGAAAATGTGCAATTAAAAATCTTGAAGAAATGAATGATTTAAACTATAAAGGAACAAAAGAATTCTTGAAAGTTCTCTTCTTCATTCAATGACCATATTTTCTCCTGAGGGATTATACTCAGTTTTGCTGGTTACATGATTCTTGATTTCAAATCTAGCTCCTTTGACATCCAGAATATCTTATTCCAATACTGTTGATACCTTATTGAAGAAGCTACTAGGTCTTGTGTCATCCTGATTTCATTTGCACAATACTCAAATTGTTAGGTCAGCCTTTGCCCCTGATGTGGTAGCTTCAGTTTCTAGCCTGCAGATTGTGGGAGGGACCAAGTGACCAGTGTGAGAGGTAATCGCTCCTGCTTTAACCTGCTTGGATATGGATTGAGGTCAGAGATGGAGGTCCAGGGGTGTGCAACCAGCTTGCCAGTGCATATGGAGCCTTCAGAGAGGGCACCCAACTAATACCTTTGTCAGCTGAGGAAACCCAAGCAACTGGGATGAAAATCCACTGTGTGGTAGCAGAGTCCTTCAGTGGCAAAAAACTCAAAATTCAAGTAATTGAGTGGCAACATGAGCAAATGAGAGAAGCAAAGCAAGCAGAGTAACACAACTTTACACTGCTATATTGGGGACAAAAAGGATCAAAGCATGGAACAGGAGGAAGACAGTGAAGTCAGAATTATTGCACCAAAAGTTTCAAAGCAAAATACGAGCTGGTTACAGGCACTAGAGGAGCCTAAAATGGATTTTGCAAACCAAATAAGAGAAGTAGAGGAAAAATTGGGAAGAGAAATGAGAAAGATGAAAGAAAATTATGAAATGAGAGTCAACAACCTGACTGAAGAAAATAACATCTTAAAAAATAGACCAACTATAATGGCAAAAGATGCTCAAAAAGGCAATGAAGAAAAGGCCTTAAAAAGCCGAATTTGCTAGATGGCAAAAGAATCTCAAAAGCTCACCAAAGAGAATAATTAATTCAGAATTAGATTGGAGCAAATGGAAGCTAGCGACTTTATATGAAATCAAGATAGTATCAAATTATAGCAAAGTTCAGGAAAACTCCTAGGAATATTATAGCCAGATTCCAGAATTCCCAGATCAAGGAGAAAATATTACAAGCAGCCAGGAAGAAACAATTTGAATATTATGTATGTAAACACAATAAAAATAACACAGGATCTGTCAGCTTCCACACTGAGGTATTGAAGGGCTTGGTATATAATGTTCTGGAGGTCAAAGGAGTTTGGATTAAAACCAAGAATCACCTATCCAGCAAAAATGAGTATCATGTTTCAGGGGGAAATATGATCATTGAAAAGAATAGAAGACTTTTAAGAATTCTTGATGAAAAGAAAAAGATTTGAATAGAAAATTTGACATTCAGATACAAGAAGCAAGAGAAGTATGAGAAGGTAAAAAAAGGAACAAAAATCATAATGAACTTATCAAATTTGAACTATTTACATCCCTACAAGAAAAAAAATTATAATTGTAACTGATGAAACTTTCCTCAGTATGAGAATTGTTGAAGGGAATAGAAATGTATATATGTATGTGTGTATATATGTATATGTATGTATATATGCATATTTACATACACATATCTATATAGGAGGGTATATTGGCATATAAATACATATATGAGTGTTTTTTTATATATGTGTACAGGTATGGATAGATAGGGGGCAGAGGAACAATTTAATAGCAAGGGATGTTACTTAAAAGGTGAAATTAAGACGTGAGAGAGGCATATAATGAGAAGACATGGGAAGAGACAGAATGGGGAAAACTATCTAATATAGAAGAGGCAAGGGAAAATGGTAACAATGGAGGGGAAGAACAGGAAGTTAAAAGGGAATGGGTCAACCTAACTCTTATTGAATTTGGCTTAGGAAGGCAAACATACACAATAGATAGGGTATCTCACCATATAGGAAAGTAGCAGGGAAGGGCATTAGAAGGGGGGCAGGCTGAGGGCGGGGGGGGAAGTTGGAAGCACCCACTTCTGAAAAGGGACAGGATCAAAGTAAAGAATAGAATAAGTGGTAGATTGGATAGGAGAGAGGTAATTATAGTCAGTCTTTTACAATATATCCACCGTGGAAATATTTTGCATAGCTACACATGTACAACCTATACTAAATTACTTATCTTCCCAGTAAGGGTAGGTGACAAGAGAGGAAGGGAATCCAAAGTTTTAAAATCAAATGTTTATATATGTAATATCATTAATTTTATTTTACATGTACCTGCGAAATAATACATACAGGCACTGAGGCATAGTGATTCACCATGACCTACTGGAAATTTGGAGGGTGTATGGGAGAAGATATGGGAGAGAGTAGATTGGCGGGAGAGATATCCAGCTGGATTGCTATTTTGTGGTGGTAGGTAGGGGAAAAACGGGGAGAAAATTTGTAAATCAAAATCTTGTTGAAATGAATGATGTACAGAGAAGTTAATAAAGCATTTGATTAAAAAGGAAAGTAATAAGTAAGTTAAGATCATGGAAGGTTTGCAGGAAAGAGTATAATGTGTTCTGTTTTCTATATGTTAAATTAGATATACTTATAGGACATAGTTTGAGATGTCCAACAATGAGTTAGTTGGTGAATCTTAACTGAAATTCCTGAAAGATATTAAGGGTGGAATTATACTTCTGGGGATCAAGTACGTGAAGATTACTATCAATCCCAAGTGATTTATTGAGATTATACACAGTAATGGTATACAGAGAGAAAAGAAGAGGGCCAGAACAGATGAAGATGAAGATTTAGCCAACGAGAATGACAAAAAGGGAGTCAAATAATAGGAGGAGAACCAGGAGGATGCAGATTACAAAAATGCATGGAGATAAGAATATTCAGAAGAGAAATTGTCATTGAGAATAGCTGTAGATATGTCAAGAAAAATGTGAATTGAGAAAAGGAAGTTAGATCTGCAATTATGGGATGACTGGGAACTTTGAATAGAACAATTTTAGTTATAAAATGAGGTTGGATTCCAGGTTGTAGAGAATTGAGAAAATAATTAGAAAACAGGAAGTGGAAGCATAAATAATGGTTGGCTTGCTCACAGAGTTTGGAAATAAAGTAAAAAGAGTTATACAACAGTTATTTGGCTTGTTCAGATGAAACAAAATTTTGATTTTTTTGTTTGATTTTATATGGGAGAAGCATGGATGTGTGAGTTGGCAACTGAGAAGTATCTTATAGTATATAATGGGATTAAAGACAGGAAAGAGGGAAATAATGACACATGGAAGAATATTTTAGAAAATAGCTGCATCCAAAAGAAATCCCGTTTGAAAGTATTTTAATGACTAAAATGTATTTTAGAGTAGCTCTAAGTTAGAGACAGATAGATATAGGTAATTGATGGTTAAAAAGATATCATATTACCATGTAAGTTAAACTGAAAAATAAGGAAATTACTCATCTAATAATATTATAATTGGAGTAAGCATTTGTTAGTTTGTCTCTCCATGATATTCTTTTGTAGCAAATGCATTAAAGTTGTTTTGTATAAATGAAGAAATATAAAGAATAGATAAATATTGGAGAGATCACATTTTGATTGTTTACAAAACAGATATAAACTACTTAGTCAGGTTCATTGTACAGAAAAGAGATGTAAAGTACTTAGTCAAGTGGGTCTTTTATTAACTTTCACACCTGACAACTTTTACTTATTCAATAAAATTACATTGTACGTAATTTCTTTACTGAGTTAATAGCTTTATATATCTATATACATATATAGATAACAAGTATCTAGATCTATACATAAACACAGACACATATCTGAGAGAGACAGAGATACATTTTTTCCAAAATTTTCAGCTTCAACACCTTTCATAAAATCTACATTGGCCTCCTAGTTAGCATGTGCTTTTAGTTATGGAATAGTCTATATATATAATGTTTTACATACAATAAATGGGATATGTTGAGCATTGGTAAACAAAACTTTATCTTAATTTTTCACATAAGAAAGTATTTACACATATGAAAATATTTGAAGGCATATCTTGTTTTATAAAGTAAAACCATAAAATACAAACTTAATTATGATAATGTTTACTCAACCTTCCTTTCCCTTTAGCCTTCATTATAAAATTGGAAGCATCTTCCTTAGGGAGGAAAATCAAGTCACACCATCATAAAAATCTTGTTTGTAAATGTTAACTCTTTGAGAGATCTATAATCATCACTATGGATAATTCACCAATGCAAATTAAAATCCTCTATACATTATTATCTTATGTGCTTCTTCTTGCCACTTTCCCAATAACTACTTCATATTCTATATGTCTTCCTTTTGCTATTTTAATTTTGTGGAGATATTAATAGTCCACTATAATTTTACACTGAATTTTCCCTAGCCTGCCAGGCCAAGTTATTTTCCAGTAACAATCACGTGGATAATCTGTTCTTTGGTACTTCAAGAGAGTCATACTTACATAGGTACTAGCTGCTGGACCAAAAATGGCAACTCATGAAAACTGTCCTAGCCTATGTTCCTATTATCTACTTCCTTCTAGAAGTCAATCAGAAATTTCCAGGAAGGACTACCTCATGATCTTTTGGTATTTCCTGAAGAAATACTCAGTTCTACAGAATATTGGAAGACTTCTGGTGGTAAGATGGCACAGTGAGTAAGGAACCTTCTGAAATTCTGCTCCTCAAATTCTCCTCCAAACAACTAGAGAAACTCCTCAGAATTTATCAAGAAGCTGTGAATCAGTTTACCAGCATGGCAAGAAAAATTCTGTCTCAGTGTAGTGGGAAAAGAGTGAGGTCTAAGACCAGAAGCTGTAGCCAGCCTCACCTCAGGGGGCAAACAACAAGACTCCAAGTCTGGGATAGGAGGCTCTGTAATCCTGAAAACCAACATCTTAGAAAAGCAAAGGGCAGTCTGTGCAGAACAACAAGGCCCTACTTCAACAACTACAAATCCAGTACAGGTCATGAGCAATACCTTGACATCATTGCTAACCTCTTCAATGGCTGACTAATAGCAAGAACCCATATCAATCAGCAGAGAGATCCTGCTTCCAAGGTGTCCCAGCAATGAGGTCCCACCCCTAAAATGGTGCAATAGCTAAACCCTACACCTACAAGAGGTATGTTCCACCCCCCCCCACCACCAGTACAAGCCAGAAAGAAAGCCTACCCTCAAGAGAAGGCAAAGAGTTAAGCCCTAAAGCCCAGTGAAAGCCTGCAGCAAGGCCCAGTGTTCCAGCACAAAACACATAGGACAGGGAAGAACCAGAGCCCAGCTCTCAGATGAAAACACCAAGCCACAGAAAAGGCAGAAAAAATGTGGGCAAAAAGAGCATGATTAAAGAAAGTTACTATGGTGATAGGGAGGATCAAAGCATAAACTTAGAAGAGGACAATCATGTCAAAATGGATACATGTGAAGCCTGAAAGAAAAATGGAATTTTGTCTCAGACCGCCCCCAAAAACAATGGTGGAAGAGCTAAAGCAAATTAGAAAAGTAGAAGAAAATTTAGGAAAAGGAATGATTGTAATGAAAAAGAATCATTAAAAAAAGAATCAATAACACGGGAAAAGAAATAACTTTCTAAAATAGAATTGGCCAAATAGAAAAGTAAATACAAAAGCTAACTGAAGAAAATTATTCCTTAAAAATTAGAATTGATCAAGTAGAAACTAAGGACTATATAAGCATCAAGATGCAATTAGACATTTATAAGAGTTAAAAAAATAGAAGAAAATGTAAAATTTCAAATTAGAAAAATAACTGACCTAGAAAATAATTCCAACTGAGATACTATAAGAATTATTGGACCACCTGAAAGCCAAGATCAAAAACCAAACAAACAAACAAAAAACCTGGACAGCATCTTTCAAGAAATTATCAAAGAAAACTTCCCTGGTATATTAGAACCAGAAAGTAAAATAAAATTTGAAAGAATCCACCAATCACTACCTGAAAGAGATGCTAAAATGTAAGTTCCCTGTAACACCATAATCTAATTCCTGAGCTCACAGATCAAGGAGACAGCAGTGCAAGCAGCCATAAATAAATGATTCAAATGTTGTGGAGCTTCAGTCAAGATTACACAACATTTGACTGCTCCAATATTACAGAACTGAAAGGCTTAGAATATAATATTCCACATGACAATGAGGTTAGGATTACAACCAAGAATCACCTACCCAAGAAAATTGAACATAACTTTCAGGAGAAAATTGATACTTAATGAAATGGAGGACTTTCAAGTACATGTAATTAAAAGGCCAGAACAGAAGTCAATTTCAGGATGGATTAAAAAAATAGAAGCCTACAGTATACTGCTTCCAAATAATGCATTAGGAGGAGAGAGATACGTAAAGTGTAAAGTTAAAGACTGGAGCACAATCTATTATGCTTAATAGCATGCTAAATAGGAGGCAAATAAAATTCTAGAAAAAAGTTAGATTCAAATATCTCTACCTCCTCTTCTTTAAAGCATTTCATCTAGATACCTCCTTGCCTTATCTTATTCTACTTTATTTCTTTTTTCATTTATTTATGTGTTATAAATTGTTCAATTAGAATACACTCAGAAGATAGTAAAGGCAAAACTCTCCCAACCAAAGCCTTCAAGAAAATATGACTTGGTCTCAGGCTGTGGAAGATATTTTTAAAAAATCATAAAAAATAAGACAGGTAGAGGTAAAATTAGGAAAATAAATGAGAACGGGGTGGCTAGATGGTTCAGTGAATAGAACACCAGTCCTGGAGTCGTGAGGACCCGGGTTTAAATCTGACCTCAGACACTTAATACAAAAACTAGCTGTGTTACCTTGGGCAAATCACTTAACCCGAATTGCCCTCCAAAAAAGCAAAAGAAAAAAAGAAAATAAATGAGAATGATGGAAGAAAATCATAAAAAAAGAGTCAATGGTTTGGTAAAGTAAACACACACACACACACACACACACACACACACACACACACACAAGAAAATAACACCTTATAAAACAGACTAGGCCAAACAGTAAAAGAGGTCTGAAAAACCAATAATGAGAATAATGCATTAACAAGTAGAATTAGACACATGAAAAGGAGCCACAAAAGCTAACTAAGTGAAATAATTCATTAAAAATTAGAATTCAGTGACTGTACGTTAATGGCTCTATGAGATATCAAAACTCTGTCACACAAAATCAAAGAATGAAAAAATAGAAGAAAATGTAAAATACTTCATTGTAAAAATTAATCTATGGATCTCGAAAATAGATCAAAGAGAGATAATTTAAGAATTATTAGTTAACTTGAAAGACTCATAATAATAAAATAAAATTAATGAAATTTTAAAAAGAACCTGGAAAATATCTTTCAAGAAATTGCCAAGGGGGGCGGCTAGGTGGCGCAGTGAGTAGAGCGCCGGCCCTGGGGTCAGAAGGACCTGAGTTCGGATCCGGCCTCAGACACTTAACACACACAAACAAAAACCTAGCCATGTAATCTTGGGCAAGTTACTTAACCCCAATTGCCCTCCAAAAAGCAAAAAAAAAAAAAAAAAAAAAAAAAGAAAGAAATTGCCAAGGAAAACTGCTCTGATATCCTAGAATGAAAGGGCAAAATACTCATCGAAAGAATCCATTGATCATCTCCTGAGATATCAAAATGAAGATGTTCAAGGAATATTATACTGAAATTACAAAATTATCAGGTCGAGAAAATACTGCAAGCAACCATAAAGGAACAATTAAAATATTATAGCACCATAGTATTACACAGGATCTAGCAGCTTCTACATTAAAGTGTCAGAGGGCTTAGAATATTATATTGCAGAAGGCAAAGACTCTTGAATTATAACAAAGAATCAACTTCTCAGCAAAACTGAGAATAATCTTTCAGGGGAGGACATGAACATTCAAGGAAATAGGATATCCCAAACTTTCTTGATGAAAAAACCAGGGCTGAACAGAAATTCAATCTTCAAACACAAGACTCAAGTGAAGCATAAAAAGGTAAACAAGAAAGAAAGAGAAAAAAAAAAAACAGCAACATTAAAGTGAAGAGTGTGGGAAGCAATCCTGATCTCAGACAAAACAAAACTAAGAATAGACCCAATTAAAAGTAGTAAGGAAGGAAACCGCATCCTGCTAAATGGCATCATAGACAATAAAGTAATATCATTATTAAACATATGTTACCAAGTACTATAGCACATGAATTCTAAGACGAGAAATTGTGGGAATTATGGGAAGAAATAGACAGTAAAACTATACTAGAGGGAGACCTCAGCCAACCCCTCTCAGAACTAGATAAATCTAACTGCAATATAAACAAGAAGGAAGTTAAAGAGGTGAATAGAATTTTTAAAAAGTGACATCCAGTAGACATCTGGAGAAAATTTAATGTGAATAGGAAGGAATATAACTTTTTTTCAGTAGTACATGGAACTTACACACACACACACACACACACACACACATACATGCACGCACACACACACGCACATATCTGACCATGTATTAGGTCATAAAATCTCACAATCCAATGCAGAAAGGCAGAAATATTAAATGCATTCTTTTTCAGATCATGAGGCAATATAAATGCAGGTAATAGCTGGCCATGGAAAATTGTACTAAATTTTACTGGAAACTAAATAATCTAATCCAAAGAATGAATGTCACATGACTAATGTGGAAATATATTTAACAGGATCATACATGTGCATCATCCAATTGCATGATATGTAAGGGAGGAAATCAGGAGAGAAGGGAAAAAATCTTATAAAATTGTATGCTGAGCTCTAAAACTATGTAAATTAATTTAAAAGAAAATAAAATGTGTGTCAAATAACCAATCATAGAAACAATAATTTCATTCATGAGAATGATAACAATGATAAAACACACCAAAATTATGGGATGCAATCAAACACACTCTTGTGTGAATTTTATGTTTCCAAATGCTTAAATGAATAAAATAGAAAAAAGGAGATGCATTAATTGAGCATGCAAATAAAAAAAAAATCCCCAATGAAATACCAGACTAGTAATTCTGAAAACCAAAGAATAAGCTAATAAAAGTGAAACTAAAAAACCACAGAAATAGTTTCATGGGGAAAAAAAAGATAAAAGTGATAAATCTTTGGTTAATTTGATTTTTTTAACAGAGGAAATGCAAATAACCAGTATCAAAAATGAAAAGGGTGAATTCAACAAAAATGAAAAAGAAATAAAAATAACAGGAAGGAGCTATTTTTCTCAATTATATGTCAATAAATCTGACTTTCTAAAGAAAATTAATAAACATTTACAAAACTGTAAATTTCCCAGATTAACAGAAGCAGAAATAAAATATCCCCATTTCAGAAAAAAGAAATTGAAAAAGCCATCATTGAACTCCTTAAGAAAAAATCTCCAGGGGCATATAGATTTATAAGTCAGTTCTACCACACATTTAAAGAACAATTAATTCCAATACTATATAGAATATTTGAGAAAATAGGTAAACTAGTCCTACTAAATTCTTTTTATGATACATATATGCCCTAGCCTCACCCAATCTAAAACTGTATATAATAAACCAGCAATTACCAAAACTGCTTGCTACAGAGTAAGAAATAGATTGATTGGTCAGTGGGATATGTTAGATACATAAGACAAAGGAGTCATTTATATGGTAATCTACTGTTTGATAAATCCAAAGACTCCAGCTTCTGAGATAAGAAATCACTATTTGGTGAAAACTGAAAGTAGCATGGAAAACTGGAAAATAGTATGACAGATACTATGCAACATCTTACACCATATACTAAGATAAGATAATAACGAGTAGATGATTTTGACATTAATGTTGATAACATACACAAATTATGAGAGCAAGGAAAAGTTTAGATTTCACATCTCTGGGGAAGTGAAGAAATTATAAACAAACAAGAGACAGATAAAATTATGAAATGAAAAATGGGTAATTTTGATTACATTAAAGGAAAAAGTTTTTTTGTACACACAAAACCAATGCAATCAAGATTAGAAGGAAAGTAGAAAGCTGGAAGATAATTTGCATAACCTTTTTCTCTGATAAAGGCCTCATTTCTAATATATGTAAACTGAACCAAATTTATAAGAATACCAATCATTTTCCAATTGATGAATGGTCAAAGGACATAAACAGGCATTTTTTAACATGAAAAAATTTAATCTATCTATAGTCATATGAAAAATTCTCTAAAGCACTATTGATTAGAGAAGGGGAAATCAAAACAACTCTGAGGTACCACATCATACCTAACAGATAGGCAAATATGACAAAATAAGAAAATGATAAATGTTGGAGAAGATACAGGAAAATTACAGCACAATATATTACTGGAGTTGTCAACTGATCCAAAAATTCTGGACAATTTTGAACTATGCCCAAAGGACGATAAAACTGTGCCAACCTCTGATGTAGCAATGCTACTTCTAAGCCTATATCCAAAGAGTTCTCAAAAAACAGAAAAGAGCCCACATGTACAAAAACACTTACATCATCTCTTTTTGTGGTGGCCAAGAATTGGAAAGTGAGGGTATGCCCATTAATTTGGAAGTGACTGAAGAAGTTGTAGCATATGGATGCCATATAAGAAAAGATGAGCAGGAGAATTTCCAAAAAAAAATAACTGGAAAGAATTATATGAATCAATACTGAGGGAAGTGAAAAGAAGCAGGAGAACATTGAGCACAGGAATAGCCACACTAGGAGATGACTAAGTTTGGTAGAATTAGCTCTTCTCAGCAATTCAATGACCAAACAAATGCTATCCACAAGCAGAGAAAGACATATTAAGTCTGAATGCAGACTAAAGCATATTATTTTTTCTACCAAACATAGTCATCTCATAGTGATCCATTTATATAGAAGCTACTACATCTTGTGTTATCCTGACTGTGGCTCCACAATACTTGACTTGTGTCTTTCTGGTTTCTTATAATATTTTCTCTTTGACCTCAGTACTCTGAAATTTGATTCTATTATTCCTATCAGTTTTCTTTTTTGGATCTCTTTAAGGAGGTGATTGAAGAATTCTTTTAATTTCTATTTTAAACTCTGGTTCTAGAATATCAGGAGAGTTTTCCTTGATTTTTTTCTTCTTTTAAAATTCTTTAAACATTTTCATATTAGTCATAGTTCATAGTTTCACATTAGGCATAGTTCCATATTATTGGCCAGAATTTTTGGATCAGTTGACAACTCCAACAATATATTATGCTGTAATTTTTCTGCATCTTCTCCAACATTTATCATTATTTTGTCATATTTGCCAATCTGATAGGTATGATGTGGTACCTCAGAGTTCTTTTGCTTTCCCTTTCTCTAATCAATAGTGGTTTAGAGCATTTTTCATAGGAGGGATATGGAGAAAAGAGAGAGAAAATAGGATAAATGGGGGTGGGTGAATAAGATAGAGGAAAATATCATTAGCAATAGTAACTGTGAAAAAAATTATGGAAATTTCTCTTATAAAGGACTCATTTTTCACACATATAGAGAACTGAGGCAAATTTACAAAAAATAAGAGACATTCCCCAGTTGATTAATGATCAAAAGATATAATCAGTTCTCAGATGAAGCAATCAAAGCTACCTACATCTTATATATATACCCACATGTATGTATATATGTGTATATATATACATATGTATGTGTATATATATATACATACGTATGTATATATATACACATATGCATATTCTAACTGACTCTTGATTGGTGGAATGCAAATTAAAATCATTCTGATGAACTTCATCATATGTATTAGTTTGTCTAGTAGGACAGAAAGGTGAATGACAAAGTTTGGAGAGTATGTTGGAAAAATGAAACATTATTGCATTGTAGAAGGAGTTGTGAACTGATTCAACCATTTTGTATAACAATTTGGAACTATGCCCAAATAGTTATAAACACTGCATACCCTTTCATATAGCTATGCCTGTACTAGTTCTATATCCAAAATAAGACAAAATTTTAAAGGAAAATGATCTATGTGTACAAAAATATTTACAGCAGATCTAGGGGTAAAGAATTAGAAATTGAGTGGATACTCATCAACTGTAAAATTACTGAACATGTTGTGATATGTGATTGTGATTGAATAATATTGTTATATGGGAGATGAAAAGCAGGATGCTCTTATTAAAAACCTATAAAAATGCTAATGGAATGAAGCGAGGTGAAATATACTGTGCACAAAGTAACAGCAATATTGTAAGATGATTTACTATATATATATATACACATATATGTGGAGAATTACAAGGCTAAATACAGAACAGAACTGAGAAGAGGATTCTTGTGTGGCAGAGTCAAGAGGGAGAAAACTTGTGCTATTCCAGCGCTCTTTTTGTCTGCTCTGTCTCTGTTGATGTTGGTTTGTAATATTTTCTACAGAAGCCCTTGGACCTTACTAGAAGCCCTGAAAGAGGATTTTCTGGTTGTATGTTTACAAAAGCCCTGGAGTAAGGTTCTTGAGGTCCTGGGATTTTACTGATGATTTATGCTTCACTCTTGGACCTCATTGATGGGTCTGTGTGGATTTCTATGTTGATGATTCGTGTTGAGTTCTCAGTCCTTGTTGGTGGGTATGAGTTGATTTCACAGGCAGTTAGTGAATTGATCATGGTGCTGGCAAGGTGCATGTATATTATTGTGGCTTTGTTAAGATTTGTCTTTCAAGAAACAGGAACTGTGAAAGACTTGAGGTGGACTGGACACTGTGAACTTCAATATGGAATGGGAACAGAATGAAGAACTGGACAAGGAGCTGTATAAGGAACTGGGAGCTGTCTGCCTTTGAACACAACCTACAGTTGGAACTGGTACTATGGAAGAGGATCCACAGAAGCTGAGAGCCAGCCTCAAGTCAAGCTAAAACAAGACTTTACTTGGATCCTGTGTACTGACTGAAAAGATTATGATTTATTGTGACCTAGGGGTGGATAATATTGACGTCGGTACTTTGTGATTGAATTAAGGATTTTGTGATAGACTAAATGAACGTACTTTGTTGAAAACTATGTGACCACTTTGGTGAGAACTATGTGGCCATTTTAGTGATAAGTTGTTAAACTGTGACATGGTGAATGTTGTATTTTGATTTTCTGTGGATGTTTTGCTCTCATTTGTTTGAATAAATAGAGTTTGCTATACTGTAAAATCAGAGCCTTGAAAGCTCACAGCATCAGTCCTCTGGCAAGCTGCTTGTGCATGGCTTTACAGATATCAGGTTACACCTATTAAATTGGCTAAGATGAAATTAATGGAAAAAGACAAATGCTGCAGGGTATGTAAAAAAAGGGCCACTAATGGGCTGTTAGTTTAATTGTGAACTAATCCAACCATTCTGGAGAATAATTTGCTACTATTTCAAGGGTCTATAAACTGTCCACATCCTTTAATATATACATTATACATTTAAAAAATATATATATATGTACATATATATAATATATAATGTATAATATAATATAAGATATATGATATATGCTATGTGATATAGGATATATATTATTTAATATATATTACTACTACTAGATCTTTATACCAAAAAGATGAAAGGGGAAAAAATCCATATGTACAAAACTTAGCAGATCTTTTTTCTGTCAAAGAATTAGAAATTGCGTGGTTGTACATTAATTATGGAATGCCTGAACAAGTTGTGATATATGAGTGGAATTGAATACTATTGTGGTATAAGAAATGATGAACAAGATGGTTTCAAGGGATAAAAAAAATCACTGGGAAGACTTAAATCAACTCATAAAAAGTAAAGTGGGGGGCAGCTAGGTGGCGAAGTGAGTAGAACACCGGCCCTGGAGTCAGAAGGACCTGAGTTCGGATCCGGCCTCAGACACTTAACGCACACACGAACAAAAACCTAGCCGTGTGACCTTGGGCAAGTTACTTAACCCCAATTGCCCTTAAAAAAAAAGTAAAGTGAGCAAAAGCAGGAGAATATTGTACACAGTAAAAGCAATACATAAGGATGATCTTTGAAAGACTTAACCATTCATTTCTGCCAGATTTTGAGTTACAGTTTTTCCCCATTTTTCCCCTACCCATGACCCCAGAATAGCAGTCCCACAGGATATCCCCTCATCCAGTCTGCTCTCTCCCATCTCTTCTCCCATGCCCCCTTCTATTTTTCCAGTAGGGCAAGGTGAATCCCCTGACCCAATGCCTGCATATCTTATCTCCCAGTTATATGCAAAATAGTATTAGTCATAGTATTTATATGTTTTTTTAAAGTATTTGATTTTTAAACTTCAAATTCCAGAACCATTCCCCTCCTCCCCTGCCACCCACTCCTGCTGGGATGATAAACAACTCAGTATATGCTGTACATGTATAGCTATGCAAAGCATTACCATTAATAGATAAATTGTAAAAGACTGACTACATTTCCCCACCTCCTATCCCACCTCCAACCTGGTCCACTCCCCACTTTGATCCTATCCCCTTTCAAAAGTGTGTGCTTCCAACTTCCCTCCCCCACAGCCTGCCCTCCCTTCCATCATCTCCTCCCCATAACCCCTCCAATCTTCTGCAGGGTGAGATATCCCATTTAGTATGTATGTCAATCTCTCCCTGAGCCAAATTCAATGAGAATAAGGTTTTGCCTTTTTGCCTTCCTATTCTTCCCCTCCCATGCAACCACTTTCCCTTGCCTCTTCTACATGAGAGAGTTTCCCTCATTCTGTCTCTCCCCATCTCCTCTCATTATATTCCTCTCTCACCTCTCAATTTCTTTTTTTTTTTTCTTTTTTTTTTTTTAAAGCAATTGGGGTTAATTAACTTGCTCAAGGTTACACGGCTAGTCATTATTTATGCGTGGGTGCTCATTTTCTGAGGCCGGATCTGATCTCGGGTCATCCAAACTCCGAGGCCGGCGCTCTTACTCACTGCTCCACCTGGTCGCCCCTTTAGGGCAATTGGGGTTAAGTAACTTGCCCAAGATTACACGGCTAGGTTTTTGTTTGTGCGGATTAAGTGTTGGAGGCCAGCTCCGAACTCAGGTCCTTCTGATTCCAGGGCCGGTGCTCTATTCACTGCGCCACCTAGCCGCCCCTCACCTCTCAATTTCAACCCTTAAGTATCATCCCTTCCCATTAAAGTCGACCTGTGCTGTCTATCTATGCATACATGTAAACATATATAAACACATTCACATATGTATTCATATGCACATATACCCTACTTCAGCCATTTTCATACTGAGAAAGATTTCATCAGAGTTATCATTTTTCCATGTAGGAATGTAAATAGCTCAACTTTGATAAGGTCTTTATGGTTTATTTTCCCTGTTTACTTTCTCAAGCATCTCTTGGTTCTTGTGTCTGAATGTCAAATTTTCTATTCAACTCTGGTTTTTTCCTCAAGAATGCTTGAAAGTCCTCTATTCCACTGAATTACCATATTTTCCCCTGAAACAATATGCTCAGTTTTGCTGGGTAGGTGATTCTTGGTTTTAATCCCAGCTCCTTTGCCCTCTGGAATATCATATTCCATGCCCTTCATTCCTTCAGTGTAGAATCTGCCAAATCCTGCACTACCACAGAAGTGCTGTTTCTACTCCACCATCTTGGCTCTGCCCCTATGTCCAGAACTGAAAATTTTGAAAAAGAGATTATAAAAACTTTTTTTACATTTAATCGGAAAAATATGTAATTAAATAATTTATTTTTAAAAAGAAAAGACAGTGTGATACAAGAAAATTATGAAAAGTGAATTAATATATGTGTTAAAGAGGCACAAATTAAATCATGGAGAAAACAAATCATCAAATTATATCCAATATGAACAAGTTGTAGAAGATATCATTGAAGAAATAAAATCTTTAACAATTAAAATTTGTCTAGAGGAAGTGAGAGTCTATCAGAAATGAAGAAATATTAAAATAAAGTCAAAAGAATGAAGATTTGGGTAACATTTGTGTATTACCAGAAAAAAATAATTGAATCAGGAAAATAGATTGTGGATGGGTAATTTAAGAACTATTTCAACTTTTAAAAATACATCATATCTTACGTAATTATAACATAAAATCACCCTGGTATCCTAGAAATAGAGTGTAAAATAGAAATAACCCACAGAACATCTCCTAAAAGAGATATCAGATGAACACTCCCAGGAATATTACAGCCAAATTGCAGAGCTCCTAGTAAAAGAGAAAATTCTTCAAGAAACAAGAAAAATTCATTCAAATACTACACACGCAGGTTCACACTAGATTTAACAGTTATCTCATTAAAGGAGTGGGAGGCTAGGAATATGATATTCATGAAGACATAGTGTAAAGTCAAGCACACACAGCTTTCCAGAGGACTGCTGCTGTGAACAGCTTCAAGCTTCTGATTACATAGTTTATTGAACTATCTATTTATTCACTAATAAACTAAAACAAAACATTGGCAGAAACCAAAGTACATCATTTACAGTGCTTTGATATAACACTTATTACTAAAGTGGCCATATAGATTTAAGTAAAAGATACCATTCAGTAATTCCCTAATTCAGTCATACTTAAGGAACAAGCTTCCTTCAGGGACACAAAATATAATCATTCACTAAATCTTTAACTCAATCATCCTTGAGGATCAGGCTTCCTTAAGGGACACAAAGTAAAATGGTCACAGTTCTCCACAACTAGGTCACTGTAAATCGTGATCTGCATAATCTTCTCAGTCGGCATTCTGTACCCAAGAAGACATCTATTCATCTTGACTTGAGTTTGGCTCTTAGCTTCAATAGTCCCTGTTCCATGGCCCCAGCTCCTACCCAAATTTACCCAACTGTCACATGGATTCAAAAGCAGGCAGCTTTCAGCTCCTCTTTCAGTTCCTTGTCTGGTTTCTTGTCCAGTTTCCATACCATATTGAAGTTCACAATGTCTAGTCCACCTCAAGTCCTTCACAGTTCCTGTTTCTAGGGAGACAAAGTTTAACAGAGTCACAACAATATTCATACACATTGCTGGCACTATCATCAATTCACTATCTACCTGTGAAATCAACACAGACCCACCAACAAGATCTGAGAATTCAACACACATAACAAACAAAAATCAACACAGACAGATGAGACAAATAGAGTGCCACCACCACAAATGTTCCGTTCTCAAAATCCACCACCGTAAGTGCTCTCTCAGATCTGCTCTCTCCCAGCATGGGCTTCTCCTTATATGTAGTCATTAAGCTATTCTTTTTTCTCCCCCTTTCTGTGCCATCAGCAACAGTGGTTCACAAGTGCTGTTTCTTAGCAAAGACTTGATATAATCATAGGCAAGGCTTAAAAGAAATTTGAACTGGAACAAGGTGTTAACTACTTCTTTGCTTGCCATTATACAAATGAGTAAGGATAAGAATGGAAAAAAAAAACATAATAACCAAGAAAAAATCAATCTCTAATTAATCACCAAAATACAAATCCTAAAATTCAAGGGAGAAATGACTAATAATAAAATAGAGGGATTGATCTGTGTAATAGATTGTATCTGGAACACACAGTAGTACAAGTTTATAGTAATCTAGTGTTTGATAAGCCCCCAAATCCAAGCACTTGGAGCAATAACACACTATTTTAAAAAATGGGAAAATGAACCCAGGTTGATACAAAGTAGTCATAGAACAACCTTTCATATCATATACCAAAATAAAGCAAAAATGGCTAAGTAATTTTGACATTAAGTGCAAGTAAATTAGAGGAGCATGTTAAATTATATATGTCAGATTAATGGATAGGAGAAAAGTTTATTACCAAAAAAGAGATAGAGAGGATTAAGGCAAGTCAAATGCATAATTTTGATTACATCTAATTAAAAAATAAAAGTTTTATAAAACAAAACCATTGTGATGAAAATTAGGATGAAACCGAAAATTAATTGAAATTATAACAAGTTTCTTTTAATAAAGTCATAATTTCTCAAACATTTAGAGATCAGAGTCAAAATTATGTTAAAAAAGAGTTATTCTCTAATTGAAAAATGAACAAATATATGACAGTTTTCAGAAGGAGAAACCAAATATATCAATAGTCACACAAAAATATTTTTAAATAATTTATTAGATAAAAGAAAATTAAAATATCTGAGGCACCACCACTCACTTATCAGAAAAAAAAATTAACATGACAAAATGAAAATGATAAATACTGGAGTAGATGTGGAAAAAATAAGTACACTAATATGTCATAGGTAGAGTATTGAACTTCTCCAACCATACTGGATAACAATTTGGAGCTATGTCCAAAGGGCTATATAACTATTACCATCCTTTGACCCAATGATACAACTAGTGTGTCTGTATCCCAAAGAGGTAAAAGCAAAAGGGGGTGGTAACATATATACAAAATGTTTATAGACATTCTTTTGGTGGTGGCAAAGATTTGAAAATTGTGGGCTGGCCCATCAGATGAGGAATGCCTGTACAAGATGTGCTATATGATTGTGATGGAATGTTATCATGCAACAAGAAAATCTAAAGATGGCACTTTCACTAAAAACTGGGGAAAACTGGATGAATTTATGCGTCATGAAGTGAGCAAGTCAGAAAATAGTCACTGTAAAAAACAATATTGTAATTGTGATCAGCTATGTATGACATTGTTCTTCATTTGTTACAGACATGTCTGACTCCTTATGACTGCCTTTAAGGTTTTCTTAGTGAAGTTATTGGGGTGGTTTGGCTTTTCTTTTTCTAGCTCATTTTACAGATAAGAAAACTGAAGTAAATAAAATTCAGTGGCTTGCCCAAGTTCACACAACAAGTAAGTGTTTGAGGCTGGATTTGAACTTAGGTTTTGCTAACGCCAGGACTGTAGCTCTATCCACTGTGTCACCTGGTTGCACTGTGGAAGGCTTAGCTACTTTAGTTAACAGAATAATCTAATACAATTCCAAAGGATCCATGATGAAAAATTGCTTCCATATCCAAAGAGAGAGCTGATGATATCTGAGTAGAGACTGAAGAATACATTTTTAAAAAATCTTTATTTTTCCGGCTTTTTTCTTCTATTTTGCAATGTGAGTAATATAGAAATGTGTTTTATGTGACTTCAAAAGCATAATGGATATCATATTCCCTGAGGTTGGAGGGAGAAAAAAAAACTGGAGCTAAAAAATTTTTAAAGTGTTTATACACATATGCATATTTACATATATGTATATATTTCATAAAAAGTCTATTGACTATGTTATAAAGTAGGTTTCAAAACTTAAAGGTAAAAATCAGTAATTAATATTTAAATAATAAATTTAAAAACTTATATTGAGTCAAACCATTTACCCAAAAGGAGGGAGGGAAACTTTGAATATATTGCTTAAAATAAATACATGAGATAGGTAACATAAAGGAAAAGCTAAAAAACAAGATGTAATGATATAATATGGGAAACATCATGCTTCTAGAAGGGTGTAATGAAATAAATGAACAAACAAAAACAATTTGAATTCTTATAAAAACTTCTCAGAATTATTTGAACTGGAAGATAAAATTCAGAAGAATAGGATAAACTTTTCACCACCAGAAAGAATCTTTTAGACAACATGTCACAAAAGCTGAGGGCCAATCTTCACATCTCTAAAAGATAAAATATTTCAAATACCTTTGAAGAGACAGATTGCATATAGAGAAATCTATATCATAAATATATGGAACTATTAATAAACAAGTAGGACAATTAAATGTATTTCATGCCAAATCTGAAGTATGGTGTTCAAATTTAGGCACCATATTTTATAAAGGTTTTTGCTAAACTGGAGAATTTTCTGAGTGCAACATCCATGCTTAATAGTTTTGAAGTTATGGTTATGACTATTTATTTGTAAAGCCAATCATGACCAGCTCTCCACTTTAAGTATCTAATTTCATAGTATAGTGAATTCTGCATTTCTTCAGCAATAAACTAACATTTAAGAAACTAAAACACAATGATCACAAAAAATATAACATAATAATGTGTTAGTAAGGTGGCCACATAGTCTGAAACAAAACATATTATTCAGTAAGTTACAATCTCTTTTGTCAATACAGTATCCAAGTAAAATCTTTCACCTTGATTCAAGATTGGATTCCAATCTTCCTTAAGCCAATCATCCTTAAGGGGTAACAGAATATGGAAACACCACCCACCCCTAGGTCGCAGTAAGTCACAATCTCATCAGTCAGTACAGAGTATCCATATAGAGTCTTCTTTAATTTTAACTGGAGGCTTACTTCCAAACCCTACAGGAAACTCTTCCATGAGCTAAGTGCTCCCAGTTGTTGCCTGTATTCACTTGATCCTTGCCTGGACTCACATGTAGGCAACTCTCCCCTCCTGTTGCATATCTCAGTTTACCTCAGTGGGCCTGCTCCAAACCAAGCTCTTTGAAGTTGCTTTTTGCAGAAAGACAAAGGCTAACAGAGCTACAACTATATTTATACACATTAACCTTAACAGAGCTACAACAATATTTCTATACATTTCCTGCACTATCACCTTAATTTACTTTCTATCTGAAAAGGTAACACAAATCAACTGACAGGGCCCCTGTCTTAGAAATCAAACACAAGGGGTAGAGCCAAAATGCAAAATAAAAGCATGAACTTGACTAAGCTTCCACACCAACCACCTCCAATAGCTGTAAAAAATTACTTTAAACAAAATTAGAGGTATAGATCCCACCAAGTGAAAGAAAAAAAGAAATCTCCCACTGAAGGCAGCCTGGCAGACTGACAAGAAGGGTCATTCTAACCAGACTGGAAGCTGAGAGCAGTCCCACATGAGCTGTGCTGGCCCAGACTCTCAGTCCAGACCATCCTGAGCAGATTTCAGAAGAGTGAACTACCAGGAGCTGTGGTGGTTTGCAGACTTCTCAACCCATAAATACCAAAGAGAAAGCAAAAGGTTAGGAGGCAACTCTGAGTGAAAGAAGAGCATAATGTGGCCCCTGCCCCCAGGGAGACAAAGGTGTCAGCAGTGCATGTTCTGCAACTGCTGCCACATGACTGGCTACAGAGCTCTTAGACTTCAGATTGTAGAGGGACCAAAAGACCATTCAAAGGGTAGTTGCTCTTGCTTAGACCTGTTTGGATCTGGCTGGCAGTCTAGGGTAGTGGTTGTGGGGTGAGGAATGCTACCATGCCAGAATTTGTGATGGCTGTACAGAGGGTGCCTTCCTCATAGTTCTGACAATAGCTCTAACAATAGCAGCAAAAAACCCAGAAATTTGGGACACAGGTCTCTCTACTCTGGAAGCAGTGTTCTACCATGGGAAAGAGCTCAAAAGTCAAGTCATTGACTGGCAAAATCAGGAAACAGAGGAAGCACAATCAGATCACAAAATCTTTTTTTTTTTTTGGGGGCAAAGAGGATCAAAATATGGAACAAGAATAAGCCAACAAAGCCAAAACTCCTGCATCAAATGTCTCCAAGAAAACTATGAATTGTTTGCAGGTCAAGGAAGAGCAGAAGAAAAAAAAAATTGAAAATCAAATAAGAGAAGTGGAGGAAATATTGGGAAGAGAAATGAGAATGATGCAAGAAAATAGTGAAAAGCAAGCCCACAGCCTACAAAAGGACCCACACACACACACACACACACACACACAAATACTGAATGAAATAACACCTTAAAACTAGCAAAAGAGGAGAAAATAGCCAATGAGAAGAAGAGTGCCTTAAAAAGCAGAATTGGCCAGGTGGAAAAGGAATTTTAAAAACTCATTGAAGACAATAATTCTTTCAAAATTATACTGGAACAAATAGAAGCTAACAACTTTATGAAAAATCAAGATACCTTAAAACAGAATCAAACAAATGAAAAACTAGAAGGCAATGTGAAATATCTCATTGGGAAAACCACTGACCTGGAAAATAGATACAGGAGAAATAATTTAAAAATTATTGGACTACCTGAAATCCATGATCAAAGAAAAGAATCTAGAAATCATCCTTCAAGAAATTCTCAAGGAAAATTGCCCTTTGAACAAGAGGGCAAAATGGTAATAGAAAAAATTCACCAATCACCTCTTGAAAAAGATCCCCAAAAGAAAACTTCTAGGAATATTATAGCCAATTCAGAGTTCCTAGGTCAAAGAGAAAATTATGAAAGTCAGGAAGAAACAATTTGAGTATTGTAGAAACACAATCAGGATAACACAAAATATAGCAACTTGGTATTTGAAGGGCTTGGGATATGGTATTGTGAAGGACGAGGGAGCTAAGATTAAAACCAAGAATCACCTACCCAGCAAAACTGAGTACAATACTTGAGGGGAATATATGGACATTCAAAGAAATAGAGGACTTTCAAGCATGCTTGATAAAAAAGAGAGCTGAACAGAAAATTTGACTTTCAAATATAAGAAGCAAGAAAAGCATGAGAAGGTAAACAGGAAAAATAAATTATAAGGAACTTATTAAAGTTGAACTATTTACATTCCTATGTGGAAAATATGATAATTGTAACTCATGAGGATTTTCTCAATATGAAGAGAGTTGAAAGGAATATATATGTATGTATGTATATATATATATATATATATATATATATATATATATATATAAATGTAAATACACATATATGTATAGTAGTGTGTATGTGTATATAAATATGTATGTGAATGTGTGCATATGTGTGTATATGTATACATAGACAGAGGAAACAGGATGAGTTGAATATAAAGGGATGAAATCTAAAAAATAAAATTTAGAGTTGAGATAGAATATATTGGCACAAGAAAGGGAGAGACAGATTAGGGTAAATTATCTCATATAAAACAGGCAAGAGAAAACTGTTATAATGGAGGGTAAGAGCAGGAAGATGAAAGGGAATGGGTCAACCTTACTTTCATTGAATTTGGCTTAAGGAGGGAATGACATACACACTCATTTGGGAATCTTACCCTACAGGAAATTACAGGAGAAGGGGATGAGAAGGGGATGATAGAAGGGAGGGCAAATTGGGCAAATTGTAGTTAGAAAGAAACAGTTTTGAAAAGGGACAGGGTCGAAGGAGAAAAAAATAAGTGGGAGGCAGGATATGATTGAGGGAAATATAATTTGTCTTTCACTATGTAACTACTATGGAAATATTTTGCATAACTACAAACATACATACTATATTGAATTGCTTCTCTTCCCAGTGGGGTTGGGTGAGGAAGGAAGAAAGGAATAAATATGGAAATCAAAGTTTAAAAATGTTAAAAAGTGTTTTTTTACATGTGACTCAGAAATAATATATATAGGCATTGGGGTATAGAAATCTGTCTTGCACTACTAGAAAGTTAGGAGGGACATGGAGTATATAAGGGAAAACAGATTGTGGTAACAGGTATTCAATAGGCTTTGCAATCTTGGGGTGGTGGGAAGGAAAGAGATGGTGAGAAAATTTGTAACTCAAAATCTTGTGGAAATAAATATTGAAAACTAAAAATGAACGAAATAATTAAAAATCCCTACAAATCAACAGTAAAGTCCCAGTACTTCTATAAACAACAATAAAGGCCTCTTTCAGGACTTCTATAACAACAGTAAAATCCTCTTTCAGGATTTCTGTCTAAGAACAATAGACAAGGTGCTTTTGTCTGATAGAACAACAGTGTACTACAGAATGCTGACCTCACAAAGTGTCTCTCTCTAAGTTCACAGAAAGTAACATAAATCAACAGAGCACCAAAATCACTAGCATTTTCTCTCTCAGTTGCCAGAAATTAATGCAGATTACCAGAGAGCTGAAATCACAAACATTCTCCCTCTCAGTTCTGCTTGGTTCCAACTCTGCTTGAGCTTTTCTCTGCTCTGCTCCTTCCTATTCCACCCTTCCCCTTCCTGTTCTGTTTTTTTTTTTTTTCCTGCAAGCACCTCCCACCATGGATTCCATGTGGTGATGTTAGGTTTATTAAGGACAGGGAAGGTCTCCACACTCCCTTAGGACTTCTAATTGGCAACACAACGTATACTATTTCCAAAAAAGGTTTTTGATACAATCAAAGATGAGTCTCAAAGATATTGAAACTATCAGCAAAGTACTACTTTTCTTGCCATTACATTATTGAAGGGAAGTTCCATTTGAAGACTAGAAAATATGTATGATAAAAGAGAAATGAGGGTACAATCAAATATTGGAAGGAATATCATTTAGAAGAGGAATTAGTCTTGCTCTATTTGGAACAACATTGCAGAAGTAGAAAAAAAATGAATAACATTGCAAAAATGATATCCAAACCAATACAATTCTCCAAAAGATGAAGTTCTGTGGTGAATTCCTTTCACCAACAAGATCATAACCTATCTATGAGTGATAAGATGAATGAATAAAAACAAAAAATAAACACTTGTGAAATGCCAAAAAACAGTGATAATTTTTGGAGATGTAAATATCAATTTTTGATATTCACTTATCACAATGACATCATATTTGGGAGATAAACACAATAGGAAGAATGAGATGCAGGGAGAATTGAAAAGCCTGCCCAGAGGTCCTCTATCTTAATAAAAACATGTGTTTGGTGACTTTCTAATGTTCGAAGTAGTGTGAACTTTTCTGTTCTATGCGTGAGGAATCATATACCTATATGGTCTTGGCATTCCCTGTTGGGGTGAAGATGGGGTCTCCATCAATCATGAAAAGGAAGATATAAGGCATTGGCTATTGGTGAAAATATATGTTGTTGGAGGAATTGTTACTGTATTCCTCAGCACATGTTTCTCCTCTATCTTCTGATGCATGGTGGGATTTGATAAAACTAAGTATCCTGAGGCACACTTGTCCTGTGTCACACCACTGCTAAATATGAAAAATCTTGCACTCAGGTTTTCTTTACACTGTGCCTAGAACTATCTCCCCTTTACTACTATTTCTCTTGGGAAGGATTATTTTTTCTTAAATTTACTTAAAACTTTTTATAAGCCTGAATTGATGACTAAGAATCCCCGAAGATACTACAATACATCCACACTCACACACACACACACACACACACACACACACAGAGTGAGAGAGAGAGAGAGAGAGAGAGAGAGAGAGAGAGAGAGAGAGAAACACACTCCCTGTACTCCTTTCAATATGAAACTGTACATATAGGAAAAAAAAGACAGGTATACATGCAGATTACTCTCACTAATCTAATCTAATTCTGAATAAGGACAAAAAAAGTTGGAAATTTACCAAAAAAAAGGGTTTGGAAAAGGTGAAGAAGTCTTTTTACATTTACATATGTAACCTTCCAGAAAATGAAACTTCAGATAAAGGCATATGACTGGTCAGTGAAAAGCAATTCCCTTTGTAAAGCTATTTTAATGCTATTACAAAATCATTATGAAAATATCAAAGTATAGCTAAAGGAAAATTGGCTTAATTTTAATATTTCAATTGCACAACTACCTGGAGAAAGGAGAAGGGGTAGGTTAAGCATCATGTGCCTCAACTCAGTTTAATACTATAAAGAGGAGGCACACTCTTTGTAATCCTCATGTTTGTCAATAGTTTAAAGCAGGCATGGGGAAACTGTGGTCCTCTAGGTCCTGAAGTGTGGCCCTTTGACTGAAACTAAACTTCATAGAACAAATCCCCTTAATAAAATCATTTGTTCTATAAAACTTGGATTCAGCAAAGGCCATACCCAAGGTCCTAGCAGGTCACATGTGGTCTTAAGGCAACAGGTTCTTCACTCCTGGTACTAAAAGTTATTATTATTATTATTATTATTATTATTATTATTATCATTATTATTATCATGAATGTGATAGTTTCATTTCAATTCTAAACATAGGGTGTATAAATCTGAATTATTTGTAACATAATATAAAAGTATTTAACCTTGATTCACAGAAATAGCATAAATAATAAATTGCAATTGAATAAATCATACCATGGAGAACAGTTTTCATGATATATCTGTTTACAGAAATGCATGTATTATCTAATTATATACTCTGTAATGTCCTGTAAACTTTTGGAAACAAGATACTTCCAATTAGTAGAGATACTTACCATCATTTACTGTTTTCCCTGCAATTGTATCTGTCAGTTTTTAAAAAATAATTTACTACTACAATGACAGCAACTAATACTGCAACAACTACTACTATAACTACTACTACTACTACTACTACTACTACTACTACCACTTCTACTACTACTACTACTAATACTATTGTATATGGGGCTTATATATATATGGCCCCCATAGATTTCTTTTTGGTATATACTAGTTAGATTTAGTTACTGATTTGTACTTTTCTTCCCCCAGTAAAGGTAAGACCAGTTTAGCAGAAATGACCATCAACTATTTTGTAGATAGACAATAAATGTGTTGTTGGTTTTTATGTTTTATGTTTTTTTTTTTCTTATTTGCCCTAAAGGGTACAATAGAAGGAACTGGAACTGAAATGTGGTGAGAGAACTTGGGTTAAAATCCCAGGTATACCACTTATGTAAGTAACATGACCCCTTTGGGTTTTAGCTTCTTTCTCTGTAAAACAAGAAGCTTGAAATAGAAAACTTTGAGAGTACTTTCTAGCTCTAAGATAAGATACTTAAAATTATTCTGTTATTATGTTTGAAGCTAGATTTTCAAAGTTCATTCATTTATTTGTTCATTCTGTCTCCATTTATCCATCACTCATTAAGTCTCAGGAAATGAGGATATAAGAAAAAAAGTAAACAATCTATATTCTATATATGTTATATTCGATATAGGTAAGGTAAAATACAAATGTGCACACTGATAACTAAATGGAAATTAACAAAGTAAATATAGGGTAATATAAAACTGGGTTGGAGTAACTGTAATGATTAGGGTGAATATGAAAACATGTATGAGGCGGTATTTGAGCAAAGTCTTGAAGATTGCTAACTATGCCTTCCTTGTACAATATCCCTTTTGTTATCTATAGACTTTTTAAATTCTTAAAATCTTTGCAATGATTTTTTTTAAAATTATCATTATCACAATTTTTGGTTGTAAGAAAAACATACAATATGTTTTAATTCATCAAAATATTTAGACCTGAGATCTAATGAAACTGCAATGTCACAAACACAAGGCTTTTAAAATTGCGTTTTCTTCTTTACGCACATAATAAGAAACTCATTGGCATTAATCACTGATTTATAAAATTTGAGAAATCAAGGGTAATTCAAGAAATCATCTATTCCTATCCTCAGTTTTGAAGACTGCTATAATGCAACAAGTATAATAATGTCTGTGATTTCTATTAGGCTATATGGTTGGTATTATATATATATACATATAACATGAGGATGTTTCTAAAACAGACAGTTTTTTGTTAAAAAAAAAAAAACTGATAGAGAGTTAGCCAAACAGTTGGATAGAGTTGGAGACAGTTGGGGATAGAGGAGCTTAGGCAAGGAGATAGTTTTGTGAGTAAATATTGATCAGGTATTGGTTTGTGGGAAGGCTGAAGGATGGTATGGCTCAAAGAATTATTATGGCTTCTGGATATCTTTGGTACAATACTGGTTTTGGGATTCAGTTTTCTGGTGTCTAAATAAATCCTTCAGCTTTATCCTCTATCTGGAGAGTCTGGCATATTTTGTTATCAAATGTCATGTGGTACTTATAGTCATGGTCTTTATCATGATCATGGGCACTGTAAATACTGCATTAGTGATACACTCCGTAGCTTCTGATGCTCTAAATATATGACATCTCCATGTGCTTTTATTTATTTTTTTGATTTTTTTTATAAGGTGTTTCGGGAGTGTGGGGTTGGGATTGGTTTGGTTGAATTTTAACATTCCTTCTTAGATCCAAATGAAGGCTTTTACATCTTTCTCCAAATAGTCATCGCCAATTGAATGACATAGTTTTGATAGCTATGTCTAAGTCTGTTTTCTTTGTGTGTGTGTGTGTGTGTGTGTGTGTGTGTGTGTGTAACATAGATGTAGACATAACCCAAATGAGATTCAATTCTTGAAGTTTAAAGACAAAAAGCTCATTATCAGTTAGAACATCACAAAAGTAATTCAGTTCTTTCATTCTGTTCTAGTCAAAATGGGCTTCTTATTGTTCTCTATACTTACATTCTATTTCCCCCTTCCTTGCCTTTGCACAATGTATTCCCCATTACTTGGAATACTAAATTTCCATAGTTGTCTATGCCTTTGCTCACCTCAAATGATCTTGTATTTTTTCTATGTGAATATCAGACCCTCCCAATATAAAAGAAACTCCTCAAGATGAAAGAGTATTTCACTTTTTGTCTTTGTATACCTGGTGTCAAGCACAGTGGCTAAAATATAGTGGGTGCTTAATAAATACTAAATTGCTAAATTAAGTAAAACAATTTGTCACCATGTGCTTCACGTGCCTAATTTATAAAGTGGCAAAAAGGATTCATTTACTCTCAACCTCAGAGAGTTGTCATGATAGCTTTCCAAGTCATTGAGTACTACATAAATGGGTAAGATTATCATCAGTTAGAGATATTCATGGTCTGACTCCCTCATAAAAGCTCTGTCACCCTCCTGACAGAATTATTTCTGAATTCCAAGAATCACAAACAACCAAGGTACAGATGCACAGACACTGACACACAAGATCAATCTCATTAAAAGCCCCTTGAGTAACCACTAATGAGAAGTATGTTTTTTTTCTGGCTGGAAATCAGTCTGTTTCACATAGAATTATTTTCACTCAGTCTAAAAAGGTCAATTTTCCTTTGCTGGAACCAATCAGTGTACTATATTTCTCCTCTGTCTTTGCTAAACTGTCCCCTACAGCTCTCAAAATGACCTCTCACTTGAAATCATGAAAACGAAAGCTAAGCTCATTTTATGCTTGTAGTATGTAATTAATATCAGTAGAGACAGAATAGAGTGTATCTCTTAATAAATTAAAATTTTATGACAAATATAACATTTGAAAATATACTTTTCCCCCAATAACCAATAGAAAGCATTTAAAGACATTTATATTTTATCCTATCATCTGTGAGAAAATTAATGTTGATCTTATTCTTGTTGCATGGTTGCTTATTATTATTATTACCTTGGATAAATAATTTAACCTCCCTTGTCCTCAGTTTCTTCATTTGTTAACTGAAAGATTTGGACTAAATGGCCTCAAATTTCCCTTCCAGTTCTAGATCTAATATTGTCAGTGAATACCTCTATCTATTATCAATCTCTGTGAAAGCTCTTTTCACATAAAATGGTATCACTTTATTATTTTCCCCATTCTAAAAAAATCATTATTTCAGCTTTTTCAAAAAAAAATCCAACTTATTATTACTTTCATTGTTATCAGCCTCATCATTATTTTTCTTAAGATGCCCACCATTATATAAAATTTTTCTTAGTTCTTTCTCTGTCTCTATGTACATCTATATCTACCTATCTATATCTCTATCTACATATATGTATACATGTAGACACACACAAATAGACAACTGGTAAAAACTTAAAAGGAAAACAGAATGTTGTAAGACAGCAAATGTGACTAGCAATGAAATAATAACGATATGGTGCTTATATTTCAGATACTGTGCTCAGTGTTTTGCAATTATTATCTAATTTGAGCTTCACAATAATCCCAGGAGATTAGTGTAGTTCCCATTTTAGAGATGAGGAAATTGAAGCAAATAGAGGTTAAGTAATTTCCCTAGGGTCAAACAGCTAGTAAGTGCCTGGAGTCAGATTTGAACTCAAATTTGAAGCCAAGTCCAATGCTCGATCTACTGTACCATATACCTGCCTATGATGCTCTAGAGGAAATTGAAAATACAGTATTTGAAGGAGTAGAGGTTTAGAAAATCCATTGGAAATAGGCTAGATGATGCAAAATGAGGTGGGGATAAAATTATTAATCCCTTCTGGTGCTTGAAAAGAGCTTGTAGTGCCAACACAATATTCAGAGCACCTATGGTGGTTATGAACGTTCTGGCATAATTCTGAATCACAAAATATAACAGACTCTCCACATGGAATTCCAGAAGAACCAAAACATTTATTAAAACACCAGAAAGATGAATCCATCATAGCAATAAAGAAATCTATACACAATCAGAATGCAGGGAGTATTGCCATGCCCAAGCCTTACCCCTGTTAGGGCTATCCCACAAACAAACACTAACAGATGGCTGTATTCTTCCTCTCTCTCCCTCAGCTCTAACTGCTCTGACCCACTTCCTCTGGGCTCTGCTCCACCCATCCTGCTCCACCTTTCCTGCTCCATCTGTTGAGCAAGCTCCTCCCACCACAGGCTTCATGTTACTCAGGTTTGCATGTGCCTCAAGCAGGACACATGGGCCTATTAATGAATGGGAAGGATCTTCCCATTAAGCAGAAGTGCATTAACAATACATTCAGCCTCAAGATATTTTGTATCCATTACATAGGTTAGTGGGAATTTAGGGGTAATTGGTTTCAATAGAACTTTACAACAACATGACAGGGATAACACAAAATAAGAAAATAAAGCAATATCTTAGTGTGGAATGTGAGCACAAGTACCTCATCATGCCTCCCCCAAATGAATGGAGGGTATGAATCTTGGGGTAAAATGTGAAAGTCTCTTCTCTGTAGCTACTTCCTTCTGAAATAGGATGTTGAACTGTCCCTGCCTCAAGAAGTCCCATGTGAGAAGTCAGTTCTTTACCTGGCATCTGGAACTTGGTCTATACCAGGTCCAGGGGTGACACATCAAAGTTGCAGACAAATTATGACATCTGGCTTAAATGATCAGGCATTTGCAGGAGGAGGGTACTAATCCTGCAGGAAACAAATTTAGCAAAAAAAAGTTTAACAGACAAAAAAACCAAAAAGGAACAAGGAGACAATAACCAAAAGCAAGGTGGATATAGGCTCATCCATACTTCTGGAATCTACAAACATACTATCATAGCCTTTTTCACTGTTGTTTTCTGTTTTCAGTATTGCAGCTTTGGCGTTATCATTCTGCCTAGAGGTATATTTTCTTTAATCTGAGCTGGACAATGGTCAGTTTCCTATTCTCCCTGCAGCTGTGATGAACTTAGATAAAATGCATCAGAAGGATTTTTAGGGGGAAGTTCTCACTTCCATGCTTAGTCTAATATTAATCCCCCTTTCTAGGTACATTTTATATTATTCATTAGTTGGAATGCCATTTATTCTTCCAACTGACTCAATAGAGCCTTAAACAATTCTTTTCTTGTCAGTCTACTCTGACTTTGAATCCACAGGTTATTTACTCTTCTCTCTTAATGATATGTATCGTTTCCCCATTCCCTTATATCAGTTAACTGTGAAATCTCATCCAGTTCCTATGAAAGAGAGTGCCCTATCTCCACAGTTAGTAGAGTTAGAAGTAGATGCTTATAAGCAGGAGTAGCTTCACTATGAGATTTCTATAAGAAACTTCTAAGAGGGTATTGTGATATGCATTTGCATCTCCCATCATAATTGCAGTCTTCATTGCCACTGCCTTTTAACTTTCTCACCCAGTCTCTAAGTGAGCATCAGGGTCAATATCTATTAGGCCACAGAGAGTCAGTAGGATGCATTCTGCAGTATTTTACTGCAGCTAAAGCTAAGATATTAATTGCATTTTTACCTCCTTGCATATGGTGATCCCTAAAAGCTTGCTGTACAGAAGTCTGACTAATACCTATAAATTTCAAACAATCTATGTTATCTATTGCTACTCCTCTGGCCCCTTCATCACTGATTCTTACCATCCAATAAAATAATGATTCTTCTATCCTATGAGTGAATCAACTTAATATATCAATGACCTCCTGCTGAGTAAAATTCTCAATTAATTCCCTAAACATAGTGTGGCCCCATGGTTTTCTTGTTTCCTTCTTAGTATGGGGCAAAAGTTATACTTGTAAAAGCCTCCAGTAGGGGCAGCTAGGTGGCGCAGTGAGTTGAGCGCTGGCCCTGGAGTCAGAAGGACCTGAGTTCGGATCTGGTCTGGTCTCAGACACTTACACACACAAACAAAAAAAACCTAGCCTTGTGACCTTGGGCAAGTTACTTAACCCCAATCGCCCTCCCAAAAAAAAAAAAAGCCTCCAGTAATGGAAATGCAAATTTAAAGACCTTCCCTGCTGCTAGCTTAAGTGCACCTGGAGCCTGTGGTGGGAGGCTTGTTTTTCAGGAAAGCCCACACCTTGATACTTTGTGATTGGGCAATGTGTCAAGAAGGTTGTTACATTCTCTGAGCCAGGAGAAGCCTATATAAACCCTGATGGGAGTCTTTGCTTTGGTGCTCACTTTGAGAAGTGTTGTGTGATTTGACCAGATGAGACTCTGGGAAGCCATTGTTGAGAGCCCTCCGACTTTGAAAACCCAGATGTTGATGCTTCCCTCTCTGGTAACTGTGATTTGGTATGGATGTATGTAATGGTTGGGCAGTTTGGGAACCTGTCAGCTTGATCTGTCTGTTTCTCTGTTTTGAAACTACTGTCTGTATACTCTGAAGTTCAGGGTGCTGACCTTTTTCCACTGAGCTAGGTAAATGATATATGTTTGTTTGATTAAAGTAAGCTTGTTAACCGATTTTGAGTTGCTTTCCTTTTGAAAAGCAGATCTAAGAACCTGTGTTGGCAGCCACCCTGCAGATGTTGGGGTGCTTGCTGCTATACCTCCTCATTTAACTTTGATTAATTTCCTCCCACACATCCTCCTGGCAATCTTTCAGCTCTGCTCCTCTTTCTACTCTGGCCTCTCCTTTCAAGAAATGTAATGTATACTGTTTACAATCAAAAATTCTTTATTCAATCAAAGACTCTTCATTCAGTCAAAGATTCCTTATTCAATAAAAGATTCTAGATTCAACTGAAGACAGGACTCCATCAAAGGCTTTTGATGGGCTAAAACAAAACATAAGAAAAAACAAAAACAAACAAGAAAAAAATCCTACTTTGCTTGCTGTTACATTCCACCCCTCCAATATCCTTTGCCTTACAATCTAAATGACTATGGATCCTAGAACAAAAAGAGCCACAATACTTTGCTATCCTGTCCTCTTTGCCAAATGTAGCACCAATGTGATATTCACAGTGCCTATGGCAACTATGAATATGTCATCATAATTTTGAATCACAAAATATAAAAAATACTCAACAAAGAAAATTCTCAACCAAAACATTTATTGAAACATCAGAAAGCTGCATCCCAAAAGAAGAAAACCAAATTCATCATAGCAACAAATAAATCTATACACAGAAAGCATGCAGTGTGCACAACCACCCCAAAGCCTTCCACCTGTAGGGTCTTCCCACAAATGAACACTCAAAGCTGGCTACCTGTTTTTTCTCTCTCCCTCAACTCTAACTGCTCTGACCAACTTCCTTTGTGCTCTGCTCCACCCTTCCTCTCCACTCTTCCTCTGCATTCTTCCTCTTCTACCTATTTAGCAAGCTCTTCCCACTAAAGCATCATGTGACTCAGGTTTCCATGTGATTCAGGCAGACCACATAGGTGTTTTAATGGATGGGAAAGATTTTCCCATTAAGCAAAAATGCATTAATGATATAGAGCTATAGGAAAGCAAGTTATGTTAAGCAGCAATTGGTGGTATTTATGGAGAGCAACAACTGGTGAAAGCAGTTGAAAACAATTCTATGCATACTGACATACCAAAGTGTAGAGTATAAGGACAAAGAACAATCACCATTAATTTATAGGAACCTGGTTGGTTCAGTGGATAGGGAAATGGACCTAGAGATAGGAACACCTGAATTTAAATCCAGCCTCCAATACTGGTCAATAGCCATATGACCCTGGGCAAACCACTTAACTTCTATCTCAGTTCACTTGATAGCAACACCTACATGCCAGTGTTGGTCTGTGGATCAAATAAAATGATACTTTAAACTGCTTTGCAAACCTCAAACCACAATATAAAAGTAGTTATTACCATTAAAATTATTAGTAATAGTACTGCCAGTAGTAGTAGTACTAGTTGTTGTAGTTATTCTACTAGTAGAATTGGTATTAATATTATTGTATCTTAGTGCAGCAGCAACCCTTCTTAATCCATATTGGTTAGCTATGACCCCAACATCCTAGCAAACCTGTTGAAAAGACTCACAGTTGGCATGGATCTTGGCACCACTTATTCCTATGTGGGAGTCTTCCAATGTAGGAAAGTGGAATTAATTAGTAATGACCAAAAAATAATACCACTCAGTGTTTGGCAATTTTAAGCTCTCATAACTTCCCACTGCTTCCAGGGGTGTTCCTCAGAATGAAGCAACATTTATTATAGCTGCAAATTACATTCTTTTTCTGTCAGTTGCAGATAAGATCACCAGGAAAGAGAAAAAGATCACGATCACATGTGACAAAGGTCATCTGAGCAAAAAAGACAAAGAGAACATGGTACAGGAAGCTGAGAATAGATGACTAAATAAGGGAAGAAGAAATACAAAGTGTCTTACAAGAATTCTCTTCAGTCTGATGCTTTCAACATGAAGGATACAGTAGAGGATGAGAAAGTCCCAAAACAGTGATGAACACAAACAAGCTTCTTGGCAAATGTATTGAAGTAATCAACTGATTGGATCAGAACCAGGCTGCACAGAAGTAATATGAGATCATTAATATTAAGATTTGGGAAAAGTTTGCAACCTATCATTACTTAGCTATTTCAGAGTGCATGAGGTAAGGATTGTGGTTTCCCAGGTGGGGGAGCAGCAGCATCCAGAGCTAGTAGAAACCTATCATTGAAGAGATTTACCAAAAACACCAGAAGAAAGAACATTATACACAGCATTCCAAAATTTGAAGGACGCAAATCTGTAGCTAAGTCAGTGGCAATTTAGCAAACAGTTAAGCTATTGTGTAAGTCTGGGCATTCTGAAAACTTGAAAGTGTGCAAAGGGAGATAATTAAATAATATTTCCCTTTATCAAAGCTGTAAACATGTTAAAATGTCATTCTTTTCCTAGAGTATCAACTTGAATTTATTTAAATTTGGATACATATGCATATATTGTGTGCCTACATGTTTGTTTTTATGTATATACATTAATGTATCTTATATCATATTATTATCAATATCTATCTAAATATTAGTAATAGGACAGCTAGGTGGTGCCATAGATAGAATGCCAGTCTTGGATCCAGGAAGAACTGAGTTCAAATTTGGTCTCATTTACTTACTAGCTCTATTGCCTTGGGGCAAGTCAACTGAACCTGTTTGCCTAAGTTTCTTCATCTGTAAAATAAGCTGGGGAAGGAAATGGCAAACAACTTTATTATCCTTGCCAAGAAAACTACAAATGGGGTCATGAAGAGTCAGACAGGACTGAAAGAACTGAACAACAACAATCAAATATTAATAGTACCAGAGCAGTGTTATTCTTACTAGAGACTGAGCCATGACAATTGCTATTAATAACTTTATAAGGATTTCTGAAGCAAGATTTACTCATTGATAGGTTCAATTACTTTGTAATGTGTTTGCTCCCATGTGTTTCCATCAAGTAGAAAATAAATTCATGCCTTTTTAGCTTGTAAGTCTATATGCTTATACAGGGAGCTAGTGATTATAAGTGTTATAGCCTGAAGTTCCCATCTTCTGGGTTGAAACAATGAAGCAGAGAAATAAAAGAACACTGAAAGTGTAAATTTGTCCTTCATGACTGGAAGGATTTTTATAAATTTCCCAATATATAAGACAAAGTGCATGTACAGAAAATAAAACCCTTATTGTGAAGAAAAGACTATCACAGCATAAATGGGGTCACCATTTACACACAGTGAACTGGTGTATTTTTTTAAGAGATATGACCTGTGGAAAAATTCCAATAATAATATTTAATAACTAAGCTTTATTATTTGCAGTATGATATTAATTTGGAAATGAAATATTTGATTTTTAGTAAAACTATACCTTATAACTTGGAGTTTCTTGATGAGTTCTACATATATAATTCAGAAGTCTTAAGTAAGTTATAAATTCTTCTTGAAGCTAAGGTCATAAAAGCATTTTGAAGATGTTAATTATTGTTGTGTCCCTTTCTATGTTACCATAAGAAAACATAATAAGTGTATGAGTGTGTGCATGTTTAATTACAACAACCATTTTGACAAAGGTTTCAGCTAAGATCCAGGTAGAACAAATTACTTTTCTTTAGTCACACAAGAAACCAAGAATAGGACTCAGGTCTTTTGCTTTCTAATCACCATGCCTATATCTTTCCCAGGTGCTTTAATTTTCATATTAATGTTAGAAGCAAAGCAAATATTTGCATCCAGTAGCATATACTTTCTGTTTGTTTAAACAGACTTTTTTTGTTAAAGCAAATAACTTTTCCATTTTACACAGTTATACAGATGTTCCTTCTGAAATTACAGAGCTTCAGAGTCAATTTATCTTATAGGAGAAAATGACCCTATTTTATTCATATTTGGTTTGGGAAAATTATCAGCAATATAAGACTAAGCCTGTTTACTCTCTATGAATTTTAAAACCTTTTCATATAATATAGGTAGCATATGAAAAGTCCAGATTATCTTTAGTGTTTTTAAATTAACAGTTAATTATCACCCTTCTTTTCCATATGCTTTTAACAAAAGTTTCAGATTTTGTCCTTGGTAGTCATAGACTTTAAGCTAGTAAAGTGACCTAAGGCTAAATTCATGCTATAGATAAGAAAAGTGATTCTCAGAGACATTAAGTGATTTGCTCAAGATCACACAGGAAATAATTATCAAAGTTTATATTTGAACACAATTATAATGACCCCAATTTCAATGCTTTTTTTCCATGATACTGCAAACCCTTGTTCCATGATTGCTACTTTTAGGCATTATATGTATATATGTCATGTTGTTTTATATTTTTATAATATCCTCAGTGACTTAATTTTATTCTTATAATTTAAACTTTATGAAAGCAAGGACTGTGTGTATATGTATATGTGTGTATTCTTATGTTTGACTATTGAGCACCTCACACATATTGCACAAAATAAACTTAATCCAGATACTATTATTATTATTATTATCATCACTATTAATAATAATAATTATTTGCAGTGCTATGTTATAGTATGTATTGACAATTTTGTGAGATACCTAATGAGTGATTTCAACTTCTCATATTTTTGTATCTGGAGTTGAAATATTATTTTACACATTTAATTTCTATTTTAGAGACTCATTACAAATTTTCTCCTATTTTTCAAAGATGTCAGACTTTATATTGTGAGTACTACTAACTTTTAAATGTACTGTTTGATGGTCAAATAAGCAGAATACTTATGGAACTACCATCTATCAAACATTCAGAAATAATGTACATCCTTTTAGAATTGTTCATGGGAAGAAAGAATGAAACTGATCATGATGATTTACATTTACTAATGTGTTTCAGTTTCCAAGGGTGAAAGTTGAATTACTTTGGCTTAACTGAGGGGAACCACATACTGGATCTTTTATGGAACAATAGATATTTTCTTTTTTGAAGAGTCACTGTTTGTAGCATTCTTGAATGATCAGGCAAAGATGATAAAGTAAGATTTTGCATTGAAACACTATTATTTTTTGTTTTGCTACAAATACAATAATCCAGGTATTGGGAAATTCTCCCTTCCTTGGATGGAGCAAATGATAAATTTCTTATACCCCCCCTCCCTACCAATTCTCCAGTGACTGTAGCACAGTCTTTAAGCGGTTTCAGCATTGATTGATGATCTTCTGTTGAGAACACTATGGAAGAATTAGCCCACTTATCTAGGATCATGTCCTTATCACTAAACAGTGTGGGCTCCATCAGAATTGATTAGTTGAGATGCATCATATATCTTTGGCACATAAATAGCCTTCAGGGCAACATAAAAGTGCATTGGATGGTTGCTATCAGCATAGAACTTAATTTCATCTGCCTTCTTGCTGAATCAAGGCTCCTACATCTTTCTAAACTTTGCTTGCACTTTATTTTTGAAAGAATTAAATGCTACCTTCTTAGACATGGATGAACTATGGAGTTCTCATTTTTCATTTAACAGTTTCTGCATTTACTCATTATTTTCATCAAACCAGTCTTGAAATTGGCAAATGCCCTGACCCAGATGAGCAAATGCAGTGATATTTCCCAAATCTCTAAAAGTTGTCCTCTCTTTTTTAAACTATTGTTGTCAGTTGTGTGTTAGCTAAACTTTCCCTCTAAGTTAGTAACAATTTTTTGCACTTAGAAAATAGGTCTAATATGCTCACATTAATTTTTCTGGTAGTAATTTTGGGGACACTGCTCTTGTTAAATATAAATATTGTTTGGAGAGGATGTCTATGATCATTTCTCTATCTATACCACACATTGCCTTCATCACTCTTATATTCTATCTGTCTCTTCTCCTTACATAGACTATTAAATGACAATGTTTGCTATGAGGTACATCCAAGAACTTTGTGTTGAGGTAAGTGGAAGAAAGTGTTGGTGATGAGGCCATGAGATGGTTAAGTCTTCAGTAGTAAGTACCATTGCTGTTGTTTTCCAACTCCATTCTTCCCTAGGAGTCCCTGCCAAGTTGGGTAGTCTAAGCCTAGTCTAGAATTAAAGTCATCCAAGAATTATAAGCTTGTCCTCTTTTGACACATTGAAGACAAGGGTCTCCATGTCTTCATATAATCTTGAGCAGTCCTGTTCCAGTGTCTCCCATTTCACATAACCAGTTTCATCGTTCTTCAGAGAGACTTTGAGAGTGTCCTTGTATTGCTTCTTCTTGTGAGCATGTGAGCACTTGCCCTGTGTGAATTCTCCAGAAAATAGTCTTTTTGGCAAGCATGCAATTGGCATTCAAACAACATGGTCAACCCATTGCAGTCACACTCTCTTCAGTAGTTTGAATGATTGATAGTTTAGTTTGAGAAAGGATCTCAGTATTTGGTATCTTATCCTTACAGGTGATCTTCAGAAACTTTCGAAGACAACTCAAATGGAAGCAATTCTTTTTTTTTTTTTTGGAGGGCAATTGGGGTTAAGTAACTTGCCCAAGGTCACATGGCTAGGTTTTGTTTGTGTGTGCGTTAAGTGTCTGAGGTCGGATCTGAACTCAGGTCCTTCTGACTCCAGGGCAAACACTCTACTCACTGCACCACCTAGCTTTCCCCAAATGGAAGCAATTCTTTTTTCTGGCATGGAGCAGGTATACTGTTCAGGTTTTACAGGCATGAAACAATGAGGTCAGTTCAATGGCTCTGCAGACCTTCAGTTTGTTTGTCTATCCAATACTTTTTCTCTCCCATACTTTCCTTCATTTTTTAGTTTTATTTATCATAAAAAGTTTCTGTAAAGCATTACCTCATAGAACTATCTTCTAAAATGCAAACCATCCTCAACCTTGTAGATATACTTCCTGAAAAAGCATTTCACATTTCTTTTTCAAGCTATAATATACCAAATATTAAGGTAGTACACTTTGTGGACTCTTAATGCATAGTTAATTTTCATAATTTAAATTTGAAAATACTGTAAATGACTGGCATGCCTCCCTGATAGCAGTACTAATTTCTTAATAAAATCAATGTTTCATACTACCTAGTACAATATGCCTTTGTAACTTGACTAATGTCTAATATGAAAGTATTTTCAGATCCTATACTGGACTATATGCTGTAGTGGGGGGTGAGGGGAGGGAGGGAAAGGAAATTTGAAAATCAAAGAACTATGGAATTGAATCTTGTTAACTAAAAATAAACAAATAAATTTTAAAAAATAAAATCAATGTTTAATACTTTTCTGAAGACTGATGGAGCTGTTTAAATATTTTTGATAATTTGAAGACTTGTATATTATTACTTGAACTCAACTAATATGTAACTAGCCATGCCTGACCCTCATTTAGCACCACATTTCTGCTAAAATAAATAATATATAAATATGTCAGACAAAAAAAAGTATGAATGCCTATGAAATTCAATATTCACAATGAAATATGAACACTACTATACATTAATCACAAGGATATACTTCTTACTCACAGACAATTTTACTTGACAGGTTATCTGTCTCTGATCCTTTTGCCTGGATTTGCTCTTTATTGAAAGCCTCTTGTCTTGGTCACAGTGTGAGGCCCCAGGAAAACACTTATACACGAATAGGAAAAAAATGAAATAAATACTTATGGTATCCTATTGGATTACTGGATTGATAGAAAATATAATTTTCATTCAAAGTGCAGCAAAAGCTTACATCAACTTTAATAAATCTCATGATATTACCATGAAGCTTGCAAACTTGGGAACTAGCTTCAAATGGGAGTTTCTCCATTAAAGCAGAAAATTACATGAAAAAAAGTTTCTGCTCCAAAGCACAACTTTCACATATGATGGATTGCTTTATATTCACATAAGACAAATTTTAATGTTCTTGCTGTTTGAATAAATAAAAACCCTGAGAATCCATCTAATTGAAAAAAGATCTGTAACAGTAAAAATGCATGTATAAATTTATTGTGAATAGATCTCAAATGGATATTATTTTAAAATAGGGCTAATAACTTGAAATAATGAATAGTATTAAAATAAAATTTATCTATATGAATAATTTAAACTATATTGAATAAATATGGAGTATTTTTTAATAATTAGGTTAATGATAGGAATAAAAGAATTTATTAAGAACTTACTGTGTGTCAGGCATTGTGATGAATACTTTGCAAATATGATCTCTTTTTTTCCTTAGAACTATTTGGGGGGTAGGTGTTGTTATTACTATTGGTATTATTATTATTATTACATTTTACAGTTGATGAAAAAGACAAGTAAAGTTTAAGAGACTTGCACAAGGTCACACAGTTTAGTAAAAATCTAAAAAAACATTTGAACTAAGGTTTTTCAGATTAAACTTCCTGTGCTTTATCCACTATTTTAACTAGTAGGGGAAACTATATACTTGATATAAATATATTTCTTTCCAGGTGCTTCCATGTGATCATAACTACAGAAATAATCATTTTGCCACATCAGTCTATAATTACAAAAAAAAAAGAATGTCCCAGATCATATATGATAATTCTGAAATGCTTGTGAATATGTGTTCAAATTAAACTTACCAATATTTTGGAAGATTTATCGTTTTGAATGGGATATGGGCAGATTTGGCAACGAAAATTGGAAAATCTAGATAACCCAAATAATTTGGTCACTCTGCACTTTGCTTACCTTTGCCTGATTTACATGGAAGATTCTAAATTTTGGTTTCTAATGCCAAGATACAGTTGAGCCAATTAGCATTGATAGTCTTGCTTTGAAGCACAAATTAGTAAGCAATCATTGACAGAAGTTAAACATAGGAGAAAATAGCAGAAGAGAAAAAAGTAGAACAGTTACTTCAATTACAGATAATATGAGAACAAGGCAGGTTTTGCGTAGTGACCTGATTGAAGGAAATTAAGGAGGTGACCTGATTGAAGGAAATTAAAACTATTCAAAAGAACTTACTGGTAAAGAATAATCCTCTGTCAAGAGAAGACTTTAGAAAATGGAAAGCATGGGATCCTTTTCCCTTACCGGTAGGTGGCTTGAAAAGTTGAAACATCTCAGAAGTTTTTCTACCTTGTTACTTTTTGCTTATGGTTTGAAACTGAGAAACCTTTCAGAGACCAATAAGGAGACCTGAACAGCTTGACGGGTTCCAGGTTTTCAGGAAGTGTTGGGGTAAGAGAACGATGTTGTCTCTGATACCAGACAACAGAGAAGAGTTGGATAGCTCTGAAAATCCTGGATTTTGGATCTGTTATTTTAAAGTTAAATATCACTTCCTTAAGCACCTAGAAGGAAAGCAACTCTACTCAGAAGAATAACAGAGAGTCCCATTAAAGGTGTGGTCCCACACTGAGTGCTGACTTTTTTTTTTCTTTAAAGTAATGCTATTCTTCCCTGCCCCCTCCAGTAAACTGTACAAATATTTTATTTTTAAAATTCATCGTTACAACTTCGAACTCCAAATTATTTCCCCTTCTCCTTTCCCACTAAACCATTATTGCAGAGGTAAGAAGTTACATTCCAGTTATACATGTGCAGCCATGCAAAACACATCCATAATTGACATGGTGTGAAAGAATACATGAACAAAAAAAAATAAAGAAAAAATGTAAAATGTTAAAATAAAAGTATGTTTGAATCTCTATTCAGACACCATCAGTTTCCTCTCTTGGAATGGATAGCATTTTTCATCAAAAGTCTTTCAGAGTTGTATTGGATCATCGTACTGCTGAAAAAAAAATGCTAAATCATTCACAGTTAATCATCTTACATTAACATTGTTAAATGTACACAGTACATTTCACTTTGTATTAGACCATGAAAGTTCTTCCACTTTCCTCCAAGAGCATCCTGCTCATTATCTCCCACAATAAAACAGAATTCCATCACAATCACACACCCAAAACATACATTCCCCAGTAGATGGACATACCCTCAGTTCTTCTTTCTTTGCCCCCAGAAATGATCTACTGTACATATTTTTGCACATATAGATCCTCTTCTTTTTTTTTATCTCTTTTGGAATACAGATCCAGCAGTAACATGACTGAGCCAAAGAGTATGTACAGTTCCATAGTTCCCCTCAGGCATAACTTCAAGTCACTAAACAAAATAGCCCAATCAGTTCACAACTATAACAAAAATGCACCAAAGACTCATTTTTCCCACTTTCATTTACCTTTTCTTTCTTATTAATCAATCCAACAAGTTTGAGATACTACCACAAAACTGTTTTAATTTACATTTCTCCAATAATTAGAGAATTAAAGTATTTTTTTTTCATATGGCTTTAGATAGCTTTGATTACTTCATCTGAAATCAGATCATGTTGTTTTATCATTTATCAATTGGGGAATGACTTATTTTTATGAATTTGACTCAGTAACCTACATGTCTGATAAATGAGCCATTTATCAGATAAACTTGCTCCATTTTTTTTCCCACAGTAACAATTGCAAACTGTAATTCCATTCTTCCCGCCCTTGCATCTTTATTCTATTATCTCTCCTTTCAACCTGTCAATCTACCCTACCTTCTAACTCCTCCACCATTCCCTTATCCCCATCCCTTCCTAATTTTTGGTAAGGTAAGACAGACTTCTATACCTAATTGAGTGTGTATTTTATCCTTTTTTCTGACAATCCTTTTTTTTTAAACTTTTGGAGGGCAATTGGGGTTAAGTAACTTGCCCAAGGTTACACGGCTATGTGTATGTGTGTGTGTGTGTGTGTGTGTGTTAAGTGTCTGAGGCTGGATCTGAACTCAGGTCCTCCTGACTCTGGGACCAGCTCTTTACTCACTGTGACACCTAGCCACCCCCTTTTTCTGTCAATTCTGATAAGAGGAAGGGTCATTCATGTTCCCCAAACTTTAACCTCTTCCTCTCCACTATAAAAGCTTTTTATTGATTCCTTTGTTTGAGATAATTTACCCCAATACACCTCTCCCTTTCTCTTTCTCCCAGCACATTACTCTCATCCCATAATTTTATTTCTAGACATTATTATTCATGTTCAGTTCATACCTGAACCTTCTATATATACTTCTTCTACCTACCCCAAAAATGATAGAGGTCTTATAAGTTACAACTATCATCTTCACATGTAGAAATATGAAGAGTTTAACTTAATTGAACACTTATGATGTCCCTTTTCTGGAAATTTACTTTTTCTGTTTACCTTTTATGCTTCTTTTGAGTCTTGTATTTGAAAGTCAAATTTTCTGTTCAGCTCTGGTTTTTTATCAAGAATGCTTGAAAATCTTCTATCTCATGAATTGTCCATTTTTCACCTGAAGGATTATACTCAGATTTGCCGAGTAAGTGATTCTTGATTGTAATCCTAGCTCCTTTGCTCTCCATTATATCATATTAGAAACTTTCCTGTCTTTTAAGGTAGAAGCTGCTAAGTCTTTTATTATGACTATGGTTCCACTATATTTGAATTGTTTCTGTTTGTCTGCTTGCAGTATTTTCTCCTTGATCTGGACACCCTGGAATTTGACTATAATATTACTTGATGCTTTCATTTAGGAATCTCTTTCAGGAGGTAATAAGTGGATTTCTTTTCAATTTCAATTTAACCATCTGGTTATAGAGTATCAGGCAGTTTTCCATGATAACTCTGTGAAAGATAAGTCCTTTAGTTGATTATGGCTTTCAGGTAGTCCAATAATTTTTAAATTATATCTACTGGATGAACTTTCCAGGTGAATTGTTTTCCAATGAAATTTTTCAATCTGTCTTCTATTTTTTTTCATGTGTTTGGTTTTGTTTTATTGACTATTGATTTCTCATAAAGGCACTACCTTACATCTGCTCCATTCTAATTTTAAAGAATTATTTTCTTCACTGAGCTTTTGTACCTACTTGGAAGCACATTTAACCAATTCTACTTTACAAGGCCTTCTTCTTCTCTTTGGCTTTTAGTATCTCTTTTACATTTGGCCTGATTTTAAGGTATTATTTTCTTCAATACCTTTTTGTATCTCCTTTGCCAAGATATTGATTCATTTTTTGGTCTGATTTTGAGGTATTATTTTCTTCAATAACTTTTTATGTCTCCTTTACCAAGCTGTTGACTCATTTTTTTATTATTTTCTTTCATCACTCTCATTTTTCATCCAAATTTTCCCTCTACCTATCTTACTTGATTTTGAAAACCCATTATGAGTTCTTGCATAGCCTGAGATCAATTTATATTTTTCTTGGAGGCTTTGGATATAGAAGCTCTGACTTTGTTGACTTCTTCTGAGTAAGTGTATTAATATCCCTTGTCACCAGAGTTCTTTTCTATAGTCAGAGGTGGGTTTTTTTCCATTCTTTGATAATTTTCCCAGTCTATTACTTGATTTTTAACTCGTTGTTAAGATAGGATTATGCTTCCAATGTTAAAGGTGTACTATCCTAAGCTTCAAAGGCTTTGCGCAGCTGTTTTCAGACATATACACATATATACATATGTAAAAAATAGAAACACACAGACATATATATGTATATGTGTATATATATATGTATGTGTATATATATATACACACATTCACATTGTTGGTGGAGTGCTGAAATGCATCAACAATTTTGGAGAGAATTTTGAAACTATAACCAAAAAGGCTTTGAAACTGTGCAGACCTCTTATCCAGCAATAGCACTCCTAGGTCTGTATCCCAAAGAGAGCACAACAAATGGGAAAGGGACCCATGTACAAAAATGTTCATAGCAGCTCTTTTGTGGTGGCAAAGAATTAGAAGTTAAGAGGCTGCCCATCAATTAGCGAATGGCTGAACAAGATGTGATATATGAATATTATGAAAAACTGCTGTGCTACAAGAAATGATTAGCAGGCGGACTCCAGAAAACCTGGAAAGATGTATATGAAGTGAAGCTGAGGGAAGACTGCAGAACCAGGAGAACATTGTACATAGTAATAGTCACAACATACATAACTATGACAGACTTGACTCTTCTTACCGAAGAAAGAATCTAAGAGAGCTACAAGGACTCAAAATGGAAAAATGCTGTCCACATGCAGAAAAAGGATTTTGGAGTCTGAATGCAGATGGAAGCATATTATTTGCTCTCTTTCTCTCTCTCTCACTCACTTTCTCCTTTCTTGTGGTTTCTCCCATTAGTTATAATTCTTCTGTACAATATGTTTAATGTGAAAATAGGTTTAATATTAATGTATATGTAGAGATGACAGAGAAATGGGAAGAAAATCTGGAACTCAAAGTCTTATGGAAATGAATGCTGAGAACTAAAAATAAAAAAAAATAAATTTATTTGAAAAATATTCATGCCCTTTGACTCACTAATACCAACGTGACCTATTTGCACAAAAAACATATGTATCAGCTCTTTCTGTGGTGGCAAAGAATTGGAAACTGAAATTATACCCATTATTTGGAGAATGTCTGAAGAAGTGTCATTATGTGATTGTAATATAATATTATACTGCTATAAAAAAGATGAGCCAAATGTTTTTAGTAAAGCCTGGAGAGATTTACACAAACTGATGCAGAGTGAACTGAACAGAACCAGAACATTGCACACAATAATAGTTCTATTGTACAATGATCATCTGAAAATGACAATTTCAACAATACAATAATTTGAGGTAATTCTAAAGGGGTCATGATAAAAAGTGTTATCTACTGCCAGAGAAAGAATTAATGAAGTCTGAATGTAAACTGAAATATTTTTTCACTTTCTATTTCTTTGTGTTTCTTTTCTCTTTTTTAACCCTTTTGGTCTATTTTTTTTGTTACAACATGAACAATATGTAAATATGTTTTGCATGATTACCCATATATAAACTATATCATATTATGTGCAGTCTCAGGAAGAGGGAGGAGAAGGAAGGAAGAGAGAATTTGGAACTCAAAATCTTTAAAATAGAGTTTTAAAATTATTTTAAATGTAATTGAAAAGAATAAAATTATATCTTTATTTTTCCAATTTTATTTATTTTTAGTTTTCAACATTCATTTCTATGAGATTTTGAGTTACAAATTTTTTCCCATCTTTCCCTAATCCCCACCCCAAATTAGCAAGACTTCTGAATATGCCTTCCCCCAATATTCACTCCTATACTTTCCTGTCCACCCAACAACTTCCTATTAGGGCAAGATGGATTTCTATACCCCACTGCCTGTACATTGTACCCAGTTACCTGTAAAAAACAATTTTTTTTTTAAACTTTTGTTTTTAAAACTTAAAGTTCCAGTTTTTTGTTTGTTTGTTTTGTTTTGTTTTTCCCTTCTTCCTTCCGCACGCACCCCCACTGGGAAGAGAAGCAATTCAATAAAGATTGAAAATGTGCAGTTATGGAAAACATTTCCATAGTAGTTATATTGTGAAAGATTAACTATATTTCCCTCCAGCCTCTCCCACCCCCCACTCATTATAATTTATCATTTGACTGTATCCCTTTTGAAAAAATATTTGCTTCTAACTACCCTCTCCCCCAATTTGCCCTTCATTCTAGCATGTTCCCTCTTATCTCCTTCACCCCTATTTTCCTGTAGGGTAAGATACCCAATTAAGGGGGTGAAGACAAGATGTCGGAGTAGAAACAGAACTTCCAAGGTGCTCTGTCCCACATAACTTCCAAATAATGGAAAAGGGGAATCTGAACAAATTCTGGAGCCCCAGCACCCACAGAACAAAAGAGAGAAGCTAACCTCCTGCTGAGGACAGCCCAGCAGCCCTGCAGGGAGCGACCAGCACAGTGCTCTGAGAGGAGGCAGCACAGCAAGCTGGGAGCTGAGCCCAGGCCCACCTGAGCCACAGTTTTAGCCCCAGGGCAGCTGAGCCAGCAGCCGGCTGGAGGGACCCCAGAACACCTATGGCGATTCCAGAATTATCAACACAGATATGCTTAGGACAAAGTGAGAGGTTAGTGCCCTGTGGATTTTGGGACCAATATTTGGGGAACTCTCAGGCTTCCTTCCCTGGGGGTAAAAAGCAAAGCCAATGCAGAAACACGGCACAGAAGCCATTTTGCATTGTCAGTGGCGGCTCTAGCTCCTGGTCTGCGAACCATAGGGAGACTCAGCAATCAGTCTGGGGGTTAATCTCTCTTGCTTTAAACTTCCTGGATCTGGATTGTGGTCTGGAGGAAAGTTTGGGGTAGGCATCCAATTTACCAGAGCAGGTGGAGGCTTTGCAGAAGCCACCCAACCTGCAGAAGTTGTGAAGACCCCACTTCTGGGCAGAAGCTCTCCTTTCTGGTGGCAGAGTCATACAGTGGCAGCAAGCCCCAAAATCAAGTAATTAAGTGGCAACATGCCTAGGCAAAAGAAACAAAATGTACAGAAAAATTCAACACTGGACTCCTATTTTAGGGGCAAAGAGGATCAAAGCATGGAGGAGGACTGTAAGGTCAGAACTCCTGCACCAAAAGCCCCAAATGAAAACACAAGCTGACTACAGGCCATATAGGACCTTAAGAAGCAGATAAGAGGGGGGAGGAGCCAAGATGGCAGAGTAGAAATAGCTCATCCAAGCCACTCTGCACCCAGATTCTCCCCAAACTATGTAAAAGGGGACTCTGAATAACTTCTGGAGCCCCAGCACCCAAAGAATGACACAGAGAAGCTAACCTCCCACTGAGGACAGCCCAGCAGCCCTGCAGAAAGGACCAGCGCAGCAGTCTGGGAGCCTGCAGCTTATCAAAGTTGAACTATTTACATTCCTATATGGAAAAGCAATAACTGTGACTGATGATATCTTTCTCACTATGAAAATAATGGAAGAAGGGTGTGTGATCATATGAATACATATGTGAATGTGTGTATACGGTTACAGTTATATATGGATAGAGGGCATATGTTGAATGTGTTGGGAAGGGAGAAAACTCAAGGGATGAAATTATGAGGTGAGAGACGAAAGTGGCAAGAGGAGATGGGGAGAGACAGGGTAGGGTAAACTATTTCATGTAGAAGAAGCAAGGGGAACTGGTTGCAAGGGAGGAGGAGAATAGGAAGGCAAAAAAAGGCAAAACCACATTCTCATTGACTTTGGTTCAGGGAGAGAATGACATACATACTAAATGGGATATCTCAATCTGCAGCAGTATAGGGGGAAAGGCGATGAGAGGAGGGATGATGGATGGGAGGGCATCTTTGGGGGGAGGGGAGGTTGGAAGTACCCACTGTAGAAGAAGGACAGGATCATGTAGGGAATGGACCAGGTGGGGGGTGGGATGAGTGGGAGGGAATTATAAGCAGCCTTGTCCAATATATCTACTATGATAATGTTTTGCATAGCTAGACATGTACAACATATACTGAATTACTTATCTCCCCAGAGGGAATGGGTGACAAGGGAGGAAGGAAATGGATCTGAAATTCGAGGTCTTAAGATTAAATATTTCAAATATATATATATATATATATATATATATATATATATATATATACTATTATTAATACTCTTTTGCTTATAATTGGGAGATAAGATGTGCAGGCATTGGGACACAAAGATTCACCATCCACTAATGGCATAGTTGAAGGGGGTATGGGAGAAGGTATGGGAGAGAGCAGATTGGAGGAAGCAATATCTTCTGGCACTGCTATTCTGGGAGGGTGGGTAGGGGAACAACAGGGGGAGGGAAATGATTGTAACTCAAAATCTGGTGGAAATGAATGATGTAAAACAGAAGTTAATAAAGCATTTGTTTTAAAAAAAGAAGCAGATAAGAGAAGTTGGGGTAAAATTGGGAAGAGAAATGATAAAGATGCAAGAAAAGTATGAAATGACAGTCAACAGCCTGACTGAGGAAAATAACACCTTAAAAATAGACTAACTCAAATGGCAAAAGAGGCTCAGAAAGGCAATGAGGAGAAGAATACCTTAAAAAGCTGAATTTGCCAGATGGAAAAAGAACCTCGAAAGCTCACTGAGGAGATTCATTCCTTCAGAGTTACACTGGAGCAAATGGAAACTAGTGACTTTATGAGATATCAAGATGCTATTAAACAGAGCCAAACAAATGAAAGAATAGAAGGCAATGTGAAGTATCTCATGGGAAAAACCACTGACCTGGAAAATAGATCCAAGAGAGATAATTTAAAAATTATTGGACTACCTGAAAGCCACAATCAAAGAAAGAACCTAAAAATCATCCTTAACGAAATTTTAGACCCAGAGGGGGAAATAGATGTTGAAAGAATCCACAGATCACCTCCTGAAAAAGATCCCAAAAAGAAAACTCCCAGGAATATTATAGCCAGGTTCCAGAACTCCCAGATCAAGGAGAAAATGCTACAAGCAGCCAGGAAGAAACAATTTCAATAATGTGGAAACACAATCAGAATAGCACAGGACCTGGCAGCTTCTACATTGAGGGATAGAAGGGCATGGAATATGATATTCCAGAGGGCAAAAGAGCTGGGACTGAACCCAAGGGCCACCTACCCAGCAAAACTGAGTATCTTCTTTCAGGGGAAAATACGGTCATTCAGTGGAATAGAGGACTTTCAAGCACTCTTGAGGAAAAAAAACAGAGTTGAATAGAAAATTTGACATCCAGACAGAAGAAGCAAAAGATGCCTGAGAAGGTAATCAAGGAAAAGAAATCAAAAGGAATTTATCAAATTTGAACTATTTACATTCCTACATGAAAAAACAATAACAGTGACTGATGCAACCTTTCTCATTATGAAAATAATTGAAGAAGGGTATATGGGAATATCTTTACAGGAATACATGGATAGAGGGCACAGGTTGAATTTGATGGGAAGAGATGATTCTTAAAGGGGAAGTTAAAAGGTGAGAGAGTAAAGTGTCAAGAGGAGATGGGGAGAGACAGGGTAGGGTAAACTATCTCATGTAGAAGAAGCAAGGGGAAGTAGTTGCAGGGGAGGGGAAGAACAGGAAGGCAAAAAAGGCAAAACCATATTCTCATTGAAATTGGCTCAAGGAGAGAATCAAATACATACTAAATGGGATATCTCACCCTGCAGGAGAGTAGGGGAATGGGGGATGAGAGGAGGGATGATGGAGGGGAGGGCATTCTGGGGGAAGGGGAAGTTGGAAGTACCCAATATCAAAGAGGGACAGGATCAAAGTTGGGAATGGACCAGGTGGGAGGTGAGATGGGTGGGAGGGAATTATAAACAGTCTCTCAAAATATATCTACTATGGTAATGTTTTGCATAGCTATACATGTACAACACATACTGAATTTCTTATCTTCTCAGAGGAAGTGGGTAACAAGGGAGGAAGGGAATGGATCTGAAAATCGAAGTTTTAAAATTAAATGTTTTAGAAGATGTCCATGCACTGGGGCTCAGAGATTCACCTTGCCCTAATGGCAAAGTCGAAGGGATTATGGGAGAAGATATGGGAGGGAACAGATGGTTTGAGTTGATATCTAGTGGGACTGCTACTCTGGGGTGGTGGGTAGGGGTAAAATGGGGCAAAAATGTAACTCAAAATCGGGTGGGAATGAATGATGTAAACCAGAAGTTAATAAAGCATTAAAAAAAAAAAGATACCCAATTAAGTGTGTATGTTATTACCTCCTTAAGACAAATTCAACAAGAGTAAGGTTGTCCCATTCCCTTTTTCCTTCCTGCTCTTCCCCTCCATTGTAACAGTTTTCTTTTGACTATTTTATATGAGATAATTTACCCTAATCAATCTCTCCTTTACTCCTTCTCCCAATTAATTGCTCTCTCACCTTTTAATTTTAATTTTTAGATGTCATATCTTCATATTCAACTCATGATGTACCCTCTATTTATGTATACATGGACGTATATACACCCACACTCATATATACATATATACATATATATATATATATTTATATATACACACATAACCCTCCTATACATACATACATACATACATACATATATATATATATATACATATATATATATATATATATATATTCCCTTCAACTATCCTTATACTGAGAAAAGTCTTATGAGTTGCAATGATCATTTTTCCATGTAAAAAATTTAAACAGTTCAATTTTAATAAGTTCCTTATGATTTATTTTTCCTGTTTCATCCTGTTAAGTCCTAGCTCCTTTGACCTACAGAGTATCATATTCCAATCCTTTCATTATGTTAATGTAGAAGCTACTAGGTCTTGTGTTTTTGTGATTGTGTTTCCACAATATTTGAATTCTTCCTTCCTGACTTCTTGTAATATTTTCTCCTTAACTTGGGAGCTCTGTAATTTAGCTATGATATCCCTAGGAGTATTCACTTTAGAATATTTTTCAAAAAGTGATTGGTGAATTTTTTCCATTTTAATTTCTTTCCTTGGTTCTAGAATGTCAGGGAAATTTTGCTTGACAATTTCTTTTTTTTTAATTTTTCCCCCAAAATGCTTTATTAACTTCTATTTTACATCATTAATTTCCACCAGATTTTGAGTTACAATTTTTCCCCACCCACCACATCAGAAGAGCAGTCCCACAGAATATCCCCTCATTCAGTCTGCTCTCTCCCATCTCTTCTCCCATGCCCCCTTTGACTTTTCCAGTAGGGCAAGGTGAATCCCCTGCCCCAATGCCAGCATATCTTATCTCCCAGTTATATGCAAAATAGTATTACTCATAGTATTTCTATACTTTTTAAAACATTCGATTTTAAAACTTCAAATTCCAGACCCATTCCCCTCTTCCCCTCCCACCCTCTCCCAGTGGGATGATAAGTAACTCAGTATATAGCTATGCAAAGCATTAACATTAGTAGATAAATTGTAAAAGACTGACTATATTTAGCTCCCTCTCATCCCACTGCCCACTTGGTCTATACCCTACTTTCATCCTGTCCCTTTTCAAAAGTGCATGTTTCCAACTTCCCTCCCCCGCCTTCCCACTCATCCTCCATTCCA